>OX608082.1:28145464-28237464 GCA_951509765.1 Sphenella marginata
TCTTATTTTCTGGAATTTCCTTTGATAATAGAGAGAGGCTCACAAATTAATAACAAACTTCTTAAAGACTATTGGCTAACCACCAAGGAATACATATAAGCAATTCGAAAAATCACTCTAACTAATAAAGGCTACTTGGAACTACATAAGTAGGATATTAAAAAATAAAGTCTTCTGTCGACTAACCAAAAACGATAAGATGGACCTCTTGGTCGTCACCGATATGCATTCGTACATACATGTGAATGTATATAAGCGAACTTTAAGCATCTTCCATACATACATATATAAATATGGGCCTGATTTCATATGTATAATTACCTATATAATTTGTTCATTATACATACAGAAATAGTTGGGGTGCAATGAAGCCATACGCAATAACGCCATATGGCTTTATTTCTCAAACCAAATGGAAATAAGGCCATATGGCGATATTTCCAATTCGGTTAAATCGCAATGCGAAATAAAGCCATACCGAAAATTCTCTCAAATAAGTAATAAAGCCATATATTTTATACTATCTCAAAAAACTGTGGAAAAGGCGCAAATTTGTATTCCAAAATTTGGTATTTGTTTCCTTTGGCACTCAACCAATAATAAATTAGCTAAAAATATGATAGGGGTATCAAAAGACGCGTTTTGACCTCGGTATCAATTCCGCGAACTCGAAATTTCATTTTTTTTGTTTTTGTGAAGAGATATTTGCAGTTAAAGTTGGGAATTTTCTGTCATTTTCATGTGGTTGTTGTAATCACATTACCCTGTGAGAAAAGAGTGGCACTCGGAAGGACATCAGCTATGGCAACCACCCGGAGTTGGAATGCGTTGTGCCCGCTTCAGATTTTTATATTTTTCACTAGGCTGGTATCGCGCCACCCATGTTTTGAAAATGGCAATAAGGCCATACTGGCCTTTTTTGATTATTTCTGATTTTTTTTGATTATTTTTGATATTTTTTGATTTTTTTCAATCGTAATCAATTACTAATTGCCTTTTCCGGAAAACCAATTGAAATAATCATTAACAATTAAAAAATCCGTCTAATCAATTGATTACTAATTACTAATCAAATTTAACAGGTCTGCACGAAAACTAACGCTTGTTATTTAATGTTCGGTTCACCCGAACTTAGACTTCCTTACTTGTTTTAAATGAACTTAATAATAAAATCTATGTCGGGCAGAACGAAGTTTGCCGGGTAAGCTGGTATATTTATATAAATATCGTCGGTGACACTGCAAAGCCGCATAAGTGACGTTTGTGTTTTATGGGCCAAGGAATGCTTTTGCATTCACCTCCAAAAAATACGCCATAAAATAAATTTCGTTGTGTGCCCACATTGGCATATTTTATTTCATTGCAAACAAATAAGGTAGCTGGCATCTCCAAAAAAGCATCCTGAGTGGCGATATGTAAGTAAAAATTCGTAGAATGAACTTTTATAAGCCTACCCCTTTAAATTTGGAAAACGCTCTCCAACGGCTGGACCCTAGCCACGCCCACGAATTCATCAAATTTTTATGTTATCAAGCCTACAACATTTTATTGTAGTCTGGCAGTTTTAGGAGATCGAATAGCAAACCCCGATTGCCCTCCTACATATTGGAATTAAATTGTTTCCATCCAATCCTTTGTATTTCAATTTTACACTTATGGAAAAGTACGCTTTGAAAATATTTTGATATGGCACGGAATGAACTTTCCGAGGAAAAAAATTGCCTCTTCATTATTAGATAGATTAGTCAGTGAGGCAGGTTACGAAAGAGGTTACTCTAGAAGCTTTACGCCTGTCCCGTAGATGTCATGAATAGTCTTCACTTCAAGCAGATTCATTTTCGGTGTATTCTGTTGGAAATACAGAAAAAGTATGAAAAATATTGCCAAAACTTGTGAAGCAAGATATCTTTTGACTTCTTTCGCTTTCACTTCGATCCATGCTAACCAAGAACTGGTCGATTCGGGAGATCCGCATTCTTTCAGGTCTTCTACGATTTTAAAGCATTTACCTCCAAATAGTTCAACTGCGTGAGTTCACTTCATACAATAACAGTCGACAGGACCTTATTCCTACTGCAGTTAGGCGTGTTCAGCTTGTGTTGACAGTATTTCCATGTGAAACTATTTCGGATGCTCCCTAAACTCGGGGGTTTTCATGCCAGAAAATTAGTTCAAATTTCAAGAAGAGAAGACTTTGCTTAATAAAACCAAAAATCTTAAACTTAAAGAGTGTGTGAGTCCTTAAGATAAACATTTTGTTATACTTAACTGCATCTACACATATGTATATACAAATAATATGCTAAACATACATATGTACATACATATCATTAGACCACATACTCAAATTCAAGCAAATTGAATGTAAATATAGTACAGCAGCGTCAATGGAGGGGGGCATGGGGTTAGGGACGCACACAACATTTGTTAGAAATATAACCACACCTGGTTTGCAATAACTGAGCTACCGCACATACACTATCGCATTTACATACATTATCTACATTTGAAGATCCTTCAACTTTACCACAAAGCATCCATCCTACGGCCTTTGACAAGTTCAACGGTTTGTGCGCTGTAGCATACGCAATTTACTTGTACATTAGGAGTAGCATCCATCAATTTGATGGATAAATATATGCAAATTGTGTATTAGCTATCCTTGTTGCTTTGTTGTTATTATTGTTGTTGGTGTTCTATTTATCCTTTGCCTTCTGTGCGGTTTGGATATTGTATGAAAATGAATTTGACGCACGTCTATACGAGCACTTTTCCCTTATTCATTCTCTTTAAACACTAAACAGGGTGTAGAAGAGAGAGCTACATGAGATTTCAAGGAGTGGAGGAAAGAAATTGAGGTTATCCCTGTAAGGTAGTTATTCTAGGCAACCCTTTATACATATGTAGGTCGAAATCATCGAACTCTACGCACCACAAAAAATCGTTGATTTATTTATTTTAGTAATCTCAAAGTTGATGAGACCCTTTGTCGGATATGAAGGCCATATACCTACTCGGCAACTAGCACACTTAGGTGCTCGTACGGCGTCCAACACAACACTCGTCGTCTCCACTAATCCACTGAGGATCTCATGAAAGGAGGCAATATCGTACGGAATGCAGTTTTATGATGGGCGTGAGATGATCTTCGACCCAACTAGTTCGCTTTAAAATATAAAATTTATTGTTTTTATTCAGCACCCTGTTTAATATTGTTTCTTTCCTTTTTCAATAAATCGTGTTAACATCTTTGCAAATGTAAAGAATAAAAACAAGTCGAAGTTTAGCAACAGTAACAACAAATACCGAATATTTTCTTCGAACGCTTTTTGCATATAATATTAAGTTTTCCCTACCACTTTACTAAGCCAGTCACACTTACATACATCGTTATAGTGCGAATCTTAGGTACATTAGACGGGCTCAATTTTATTTTTTATTATAATAAATATTGTTTTTGTCAAATTTCCAAAATCAAAACGTCAAATCAAAAACACGATACCAATCTTTAAAGCTATGTATTTTTTTGTGGAAATTCGACTTTCTAAAAAACTATAGGCCGACAAATTTTGTTTAAAGGCAAAAATGAAATCAGTCCAAAAAATATAAAGTAGTAAAACACTTTTAAAATAAATATTACTTTCTGAAACCTTTATTGGATGTTTGTCCTATCCTTTTTGAAAATAATATCATAATAATAGGAATAAATAAAAAAATTGTGATGGTTATACAGTTCATAAGACCGACAGAGGAAAAAGTCTTGCAGATGCCCTAAACGTCAGCTAAGATCCCGATTTTTTACACTACATTTTAAAAATGTCGCATTAGCTGGTTTCATATTCAATAAGCTTTAAGAGCACTATTTCTTTAACTAATGTCATACTGTTCTCAAAAACCAAGGTATTTTTTGTCCACAAAGTTAGTTCTCAGCGTCTTCAATACGAAAAACAAAGTAAAACATGAATTTATAATTTTACATCTATAACGTCATGCAATAGTCGATATATGTAAATCTCATCCCTGTATTTATTTTTTAAGTTTTTCGGCTATATATAGCTATGTACATGTATAATTTTTTGTTTATATATTAAAATATTCCTAAAATGTCTCCAAGGTCGGACGATGATGAAGAACGATGTTGGATATCAACTAAAAAATTACAAATTTTTAACACTTCAGACGATTGACTAGCAAGTTTCCATCGACCGTTAGATGGCAGTGACAATGTGTTGGAACCGTCAGCAAAGGAACAGTAGTTAGTACAGCCTAAAACCATTGATGTATCTTGAACTCATTTCCCGCTATTCGGTTTTAAAAAATAATCGTGGAGCATACTTTCTTTAACAGCCAACTCTTATTATATCATAGACATATGTATATGACACACCCTAACCTATGTACATATGTGCCTATCTTTATGTTTTCACACATTTATTCGAAGACGAATTCAGATTGTGAAATTTGTATGCAAATGTTGAAATTTGTGCGATGATGTGTGTACGCCTTGTTTGTAAGGAGACAAATTTTCTTTGAGCAAGACTACCAGTAAAAGCTAGAAAGGTTAGAGAAAGATTTCGAGATACTTACATAAACTTCTTTGTAGCAAATTCTGTTCTATCTTAACTTAGTTCCCTTGGTGCATCGACAAGCTTTATTTACACAGAGTACTTACCCGATTGTCGATCCAAGGATATAATTTAGAACTTCTAGGTTTAATAAATGATTATAGATATATACAATTTAAGATAAATGAAATTTTGTTTAGAGAAGTCTTCAATTTCAAATTCAAAAATTTAGTAAAAAAAAATGAAATTTTCGTATCATTTTACTTTTTGTATAGTTAGTCTAGGGATGTGTGATTTAAGGATTAAACAAATTTGTATATATATTTTTCTGATTAGCTAAAGCTATTGATTGATAAGACCACAAATAAGATCCTAGAGTAATTTATAAGTATGTACTTTTCTTAACAAATATTTTAATTAATATGAAAATGAGCCGGGTTTTTCCAAACTGATAACCCTGAAAGAGTGGAGAGTTTTTGTTATAAATGTTTAACAACTCAATTGCCTTTGATTGATTGATCCATCACACATCCCTAATTGAATCCCTTTCTTAGTCTGAAATTCGTACGATTAAGATCATGTCAAAACATAAAATGAAAATATGAAATTACAAATCGCGTTCTGGAAAGATAACAGGAATGAAACCCGTTAGCGTTATTTAATCTTTTGGGAAATTATACCCGTGCGCTTATTTTCGTTGATGTGGTGTATGAATCATTTGCGGGAACTTACAAGTTCGGACAAACATATCTACCTTTTAATGGATTGTTCCGATAAGCGGGGTTTTTCGAAAGTGATAATCGTGTTTCGTATTCAAGATGGATATGAATACTCCGAAATCGAGCCATGTAGGTTAAATTTGTTTTATTGTTGGTAAATCTAGGTTCACATTTTCTATTAACCAGGTGGGACTTTTTCTCAATTTTATATTCCATATTCTCTTCTGACATATAAGCTATACGACTGTAGAGTTTAAAAACTATGCGTTTTGCAGTTTTTTCATTTAAGCATTACAAACCTACCTACAAACATATTTATACTAAAGTACAACATAACATTTTCTATCTTTTATCCTTTCATTGCGCGATAACAAAATTTTCCATTTCATGTTTAAAGAAGTGGTGATGTGAAGAATTGTACACTCCGCAGCATAGCGTTATCAGATGCATGATACACATTTTTCTACATAGCTACTCGTATTGAAATACATATGTATGTATGTATATAAATGCTCTTGTTGGTCCTTTACGTATGTACTCGTACCCTATATGTCACCATGCCAAGGGGTGACTTTTATTGCATGCAAATTTTCGAGTTTATGCGTTCAAAGTACGTTGTCCGCTCGCCAGTACGTTTGCTGAATACGCAAAAATATCGATTTTCTGGCTATGAAATTGTGCTGTACTCAACAACTCTAAAGCCGTTTATTGCTTGTGATAAGAAAAACGAACTCAGGAAGCGTAGCTGAATAGAATAAATATTAGATTCTTAAAATGAAGAATGGAAAATGCTGTAAATATATTTTTTTTATTAATTTCGCTGAAAGTACTTAATACTTACTTGATTCAATATTTTTAAAGTAAAACAATATACAATTTAATGTTTCAAATTTGAGCTGCCGGTTTTCTTTATTGAACTTTAAATTTACAAGAAGTGTGCCAGAGGAAGACGATGAGCGATTAACCTCTTACAGGATACTCAATTACTTAAAGTTTAAACCCATGACTACTTACTCCTCTTTCTTCCTCTTTTTTCATTTCCGCTCATTACAATTATTATCTCGCTAATTATCATTATTTTCTATTTGTAACATACCGACATAAATATATACCTATGTGTGTCAAACATCTTTATATCTTTATCATACCTTCATTATCGTCATCAGCTGTGTGTGTTCCAAAAAACGCGAATTTGCTGATGAAAATAAAAATGCTAAAAACACTAAGAGAAAAAATAATAAAAGTAAAAATTAATACGAGCGAACCATTAGAAGTAAAAACAGCAATAACGTGGCAAGATGCCGTGGCATGAAAACTGTGAAACTGTAAATACATATATAAATGAATGAATGAGAAAATGAGAATGAAAATGAAAATGAGAGCACGTGACTTTGGCGCGTTAATTGTGGTCCTTGCTAACGGAAATCCTTGTAATGGTGTGGGTGCAGCTGCCTTCTTCGTAAAGTTCAATTTGTTGCTGCTTTTATTCGTGTTGATGCAAATGTTAATTTTGTGACCTTGGCTCAGTTTGAAAGCTCGACGTATACTTAATTAGCCGGGTTTTAAAGTGATGCTGTACACGACCTGAAGATACAATTAAAAAAATTATTGGTATTTTCATTGCTTTTGCAAAAATAATCAATGTTAAATTTTTGTGAGAATTAATGCCATTGACAAAATTAATGTCATTGACATTTTGACACCTCACCATAAAGTATTCTTAATAATATTATTTATGTATGTATATATTACGCTTATTGGGCAAACTGTCTATTAGATACTATTGAGAAGTATCCCCAACTTATAAAACGTGATACATCCAAGTTTCCAAACACATATCAGTGGAATAAGTATTCAATGTTTTCGGAAAGTCCTGTGAATAGGACGTGGGGAATACATATGTACTAAGAAAGGATATTTGTTGGTTTGTCACTATCTGGGAATTTTCGGGTTCCGGTTTTACAATTCCGCGATACCGTTATTGGGAAATTCGCTATTACTCATTCCCTTGCAATATTGTGTGGGATCGTATATTCTGGCCTACGGTAAGTTATCGTATATGACGCTTCTCCACATCTCTCATATTTTCTATTTACCTTAAATTCGTTATTCCTTTATTGGTGGGAGCTGGAATAGCTTTGGCGATTCTTAGTTTTTAATAACATTCACGGCAAAGATTAAAATTTCAGTTTTTTAAGTTTAATTTTATATTTTTGTCTGGAAAATTTATTGTCAGGTAGCAGAATCTGTTGGCTGTTGTATTCCCTATTGATTTGTATACAATCGACTACCCCGCTTTGCTTCTTATTTCTGTCATATCGTTAAGCCTTAGCTACTCAACTTCTACATAAGTCCAGTCGTTTTATTGTCCTTCCACAGGTCAGTGCTATTATGGACGCCATATGCAGAGCCCACGTTTTGAGATGTAGTCAAAGCGTTTGTTAAGAAGATTCGAGAAATTAAGCATCCGAAACCATTCGTTCTCATCTCTGAATGATACTGAATGAACTGTGAGTTGATGCTCCCATTTCGAGCACACCGTTAAGCCTTTTGAACATGCAGCCAGCCCAAATATTACTCTTGGTGATTTTTCAAGGAACTTATACTATAAAAAATATTTACTTAATTATCTACCTTTTTAAGAAAAACAAACGAATTACCCAACACAAATACATAAGTTGCTACACCAAACTCACTCATTATCAACATCATTATTCACTTTCAACGCGATACTGCACCAAAAACTTTGTTTTAGCCAAATTCCGCACAACCAAATACAATCACACATTTTACACACTGTCCGGGTTCGTTGGCTTACCTTGAACTCGAAACCCAGTTTCATTTAATTACAACTGTTGCTTAATTGCTGCGGCGTGTTGTGGGGTCGAAAGAGAAGAGTACACCAAAATAAAGCATGGATAGCAATATGTGGACTACCTCACTGCCCGTTACGTCATTAAATCTGGCAAAGAAGAAAAATAAAGGAGGTATGTGTATGTGTATGTGTGGATATACCGAAAATTTTTACATGCATTACTCTTTGTTTTTATAATGACACACACATACACAAATGTATACATACACAAAGGAATTTTATTAATTTGGTTTTTTCGTTTCATTACCACTTCATTCCCATAGTAATTATGTATACGCGCCCATCCCACCGAGCTGGATGCTACCTGAGCGTGTATACTTTTGCTCTCACCCCAACACCTTACCCCCTCACTCTCCTTTACAAACATTGAGCGCAAATCGATACATATTTCTCTATTTCACTAGTGCTTTGTGTGCGAATGAAATGGCTGTTTTTGCTTGCAGTTGATTGAAGCAGAGCGAAAGAGCTCGAAAGATGCAGCCTGAATAGCCTTTCGGATGTATATTTCATGGAATGAGCAAATCGATAAGCATGCGCATTGGTCAGCTTGAGGCCGCTAGCAGAGTAGCACAGCGCCCCTGCATAATAGTGCGGAGAGCAAAGCAACGAAGTCGAGCTGGAAAGAGCAACGAAACATGCGAGAATGACAGAATGTGCGATAACGCAATTTACCAATACTCAAGTAAATAAGCGTACAAACAGGATAATGGCTGATGTTGTAGGATATACTGATTTTCGACTACAACAAAAGCAATAAATACGTGTTGCCGCCGTAGGGGATGAAATACGAAAAATGAAAAGGTGAAACAAGAAGATAATAGGAAATCACATAGTGGAGTAAGAAGCAGAAGAAGAAGCTAGTAGCGAAAGCAGAAACAGATGAAACAACAAAATGAAACGGGGTTAACTGCGGTTGTTGTGAATCGATGTGGCGGAGTGGGGAGGTTGTGAAGTTGTTGTTGCTATATTGTAAAGGATGTGAAGAATATTTTAGCACTGACGACTGGACGACTTGATAGTTGGATGGATGCGAAAAAGCATCATTGTTGTTGGTGGGGAGGTTTGTAGCGCGATTTGCAATAAGAAAACCGACTACACATATAAATTTTGAATTTGCTGTGAACTATAGCAGCGCTTCTGGGCGTTGGATTGACGACTTTTCAAGTACTTACATACATACGTATCTATGTATGTATGTCTACATGTATGTATACCCTGTCGTGATGTATGGTTGTATGTTACAATATCCTGTGTGCTTACGAACCGAAATTCCAATTTGCATATTTTTATGTTGTACTCTTTTCATTTGACTAGCAAGCAGATTTTCATATTCACATTTCAACAAACATACAATTTTATGCGAACTACATATACCTATACATACATACATATGTGCACATACATAAATATATTTTTTTATTGATAAATGGCAAATTGAGAACAACAAGCATTTCAGCGAAAATATTTCCATCCTGCGTCATATACAAACAAACGTTTTAAATTTTCTATAAAAATAATACATTTTTGATTCAAATTTTTAATACATAAAAGAATTTCTACATATGTATGTACATAGGTATGTATATATGTAGTATGTATGTATTTACATACATATGTATGCCTAGGACTTATAGCTAAAACCATGAATGTCCCTAAAAGTTTGAAAATTGTCAGGACATTCAATTGCCTTACAGAAGAGGTATGAGGATTTATTCTACCTTTGGTTAAGCAGTTTCAGTTTCGTCCTAAAAGATTTTTCATGGGATTTTTTGTATAATTTGCCTCCCTAATTAATACCGTGGAAGCATTTCGGATGTTTATGAAACCCACTGCAGCTCCTTTGATATCTCTGACTCGATGGGTGTTTCTCTGTAGCTGAGCAGTTTTTGATCTCGACACTTAACCTGAATCGCTAGACTTTAAGTCGTGGACGCAGGATCCTTGAAATGACCTGTTGCCATATGGCACCGCTAGTAAATTTAGACCACCGGTATATACACATATGTATGTATTCCCGAAACCAGGCTATCGCGCTTTGCCATATCACAACCCGAGAGTGATTTGCCTTTTAACGACTCAACGGTATATTACGAAAAAACAAGTCGTGCGCTATTTATTTTATGTTATGTTGTGCTAAGTTATTTTATTTTATGTTATGTTTTGTTATGCTATGTTATGTTATGTTGTGCTATGTTTCTTATTTTAATTTTCATGTAGTTTTATTATATATAATTTAATTTAGTTTAAATTAATTTAATTTAATTTAATTTTATTTTATTTAATTTTAATTTTAATTTTAATTTTAATTTTAATTTTAATTTTAATTTTAATTTTAATTTTAATTTTAATTTTAATTTTAATTTTAATTTTAATTTTAATTTTAATTTTAATTTTAATTTTAAATTTAATTTTAATTTTAATTTTAATTTTAATTTTAATTTTAATTTTAATTTATTTTATTTTATTTTATTTTATTTTATTTTATTTTATTTTATATTATTTTATTTTATTTTATTTTATTTTATTTTATTTTATTTTATATTATTTTATTTTATTTTATTTTTATTTTTGTTTCTTTGATTGACACAATTTAATTTGCACTCATACTCTTCCTTGCTCTCAAATTTAACAAACTTCAAAGGATGCCTCAAATTTTCCTTCATATGAAGATTTTCTTTCATTTTCAAATTTTGCAAATGTTTTTTTTTTTTACAAAATATTAAAATTCTAGACATTCTTTATTGCTGTAGCTAAATTATGTTTTGTGAATGATTTTGTTTTTCGTATTTCTTCATTCCATTTTATCATTGTTACAGATTCAACATCAGGAATTCTTTCAACATTTCCGCTTCTGTTGCTGTTGCAATTCCCTTCTCTGATATTATATTTGCCTTTTTGTTAAAAATAAATAACATACATATGCCCAGCAAAAAGTTATGTGAGTTGTTATAAAGAGTAATAAACAGCTATAATGGTTGGGATATCCATTTTATGTCCCATAAAAGGCTTTAGGCAAGATTTTTTATTTGGAAAGTTGAAGGGACGATTTCGTTTTATTCTACTCCCGAACGCAAATTTATGTATTTCGGTTAGATTCAAAGACGTCGTTTATGTTCGTGCGCAGGGCGGTTACATTAGCTTGGATGTTAGTTCCTATGGTATATCAAGCTTAATCCGAGTGAGGGTTTTCATTACATAACATCACCATTAAAGCAAAATAAGCTATAGTCTAAGGAATGTTCCATAAGACTATATTCCTTACAAAGATCTAGGGCCTCATTCTTTATCATGAAACGAACTTTCGTTTCACCTCAGAGATAGATAGTTCGCCTGTTTGTAATATGTAAGACGATCGTAGCAAACGAAAAAAAAAAATTCAAATAAAATAAATTAGTTGTCAAAAACTCATAGGCAATCGAAAATGATAGAGAATACGCTTGCTAGACGAAATCGTTAGGAGACAAATGAGACCCCTAGTTTATTGTTTGAAACCTGTTGGAGAAAATGAGATAAGAGGTATTTCTTTTTTTTTGGGTGTCTACGCAATTACTCTCCTAAAAGTATTCATAAAAATTTGTTCATAAATGTTCGACTGCATACAAAATAAAAATTTTTTCAAGTTGGACTATTCCATACAGGTTTGGAACAGCTACATGACAAATATTCGTATTAGCTTACATGTACTGCAGGGGAATCACAAACGTGTTACATAGATTTTAGATTAAATCAATGATATTTCTGTATATAATTCTTTACATTTAGTTGTATTATACTTCGTAGGGAAAAAATGTGGCGAGACTCAAAATGAGGAAGAATTTGATCCAAATTGTGAAATTTTAAAGAATTCAAAATTCGGAGAGCAATTTGTGATGAATTTGTAGCAGTAGCAGGACTTGGGACTTTCCCTACAGGGTATATACTCGTACTTCAACGAATTAAGTCTCCCAATCCAGTGCTGATTCTGTAAACCATGACACATAGAGAAATATTTACCTAATCGTAGGTCGTAATTGTGTGATTAGAACGAGTGCTGCTTCCCAATCAAGACAATTTCTTATACATATTTCTGAGGCGGAAAATCTTGATCATATTCTTCGGGTTGGACCAAAGCGAAATTAGTGTTAGAAAGTTTGGTTTGATTAAAAAGTAGAAGAGTTGTTCAGTATCATGATGCCTAGATAGAATTAACACATCACAGTCATCCCCAAGCTCGTCCTCAATTTGAAATGAAATAATTGCTGATAAGAAACAACAACAACAAAACATTACTTTCAAAAAGCGGCAGTGAGTATTGGCGCTCTTTCGCCAAGCTTTCAACAAAAAAAAAAAAAAAAAAACACATCGTCACCTTGACCTTGAAACCCACATTTCAACTAATTCATTTATAGCGGGAAAATCAAAGACAAGGCGCGTTTGCCGCGCTTACGTTAAATAGTCGCATGCAGCGCAGTAAATACCACCGTCCCATTATCTCATCAGCTACCGAACAAAACATGCCATTTAACCAACAACCAACAACAAACTCACCGCTACATATACCCCCACCCAACCCCAAACTCCAACAGCCAAAAAGTGCACTCGAATTGTGCCATTTCCGTGTTGGTCTCATTTGGCGCTTCTATCCACTTTCATTACCCCAACCACGCGCGCTTTAAAACATTTTGTGGCAGCCACACCAGCTTCATCAGCCGCAAATTCTCTCATTATCTTTTATTCATTTCGTTTTCATTCATTCTATTCATTTAGTTGGTTCGTCGTTTGCCGGCATAGCTCCTGCCCATCCTCCACAACAACTGCTCCATCAGCCTTTGCTGCTGTTGCTATTGCCACTCGGCGCGTTGCATCAGCCACACTATGGCTCTCTCATGAATTTTCACTCATCAACACAGCATCCGCAGCAAGCACTTTAGCATCGGCAACAGTCAAGCAGGAGTAAAATTTTTTAATGGTGAATGAAATTATAGAATCGTAAGAGAGAAGACAAAAAGGAGCCTGTAATGTGACTAAAGCTTTTGCTGCCACCGGCAAAAATTTTGTGGAGAATATGAAATAATGAAAATTAAAAATGTAAAACAACAACAACAACAACAATACTAATAATAGATTTTGGCGCCAAGTCTGTGCCACGTTCTATAAAATGTGTTCGTGGGTGGATGTGCATGGCAAATGTAGATATGTTAGTATGTAGGTCAGGTTGGCTTAAACTCTGGAAACGTGCATATGTATGTACATATGTATGTGAGGGAATGCACTCTGAGTTGAAGATTTAAAGAATACAGCTAGAGCTAATTGTTCCTTTAATCAAATGACGAGTTGGGTAGTGAAATGAGTTAGCCAACAAGACGGTTCGCCATGAATAGGCTCTTGATGGCTCAGATCGAAGAAGTTCCTCAAAAATTTGGCGCCTATTATTGCACGTATTTCTCAGCTCTGTTTTAGCGAGGTGACCAATAGGTTTAAGCGGTTGGAGTGTGTTAGAGTTGCGAGGAGTTTGTGATTCTCTGTCAATGGCTTACTATCTTTAACCAGTTGAAAAGCAGGAAAAGATGGAGTTGGGCAGTCAGCTGGCACTAGACAATGGAGTCCCGCTGTAAGATTTCGCAGATCAGAGCCTCTCGCACCTCAGAGATATTGAACCCAAAAGTTTAATTTGACGGTACTCCTATAGGTCTTATTAATTTTTTTACAACATCCTTCTTTGGTGATTGCATAGTCAGATGGGGCTTCCCAAACAAGCCCATTAGCCAACTAATTAAACTGATGAAGCGCCGTGAAATGGTAAACTCTTACGCAAAATATGATGAGACTACAGCCTTAAGATTTGGAACTAAATGCGCTCTGCCCAATCCGTAAAAAGGCTATTCCACAAAGCGACACTATCAGTTCGACCTCAGCTTTGTAATCATGCTAAGGGCCGAATCTTCTCGACGCTGAAAACAACAATGCGCTACCCCATACACTGCAGCAGGATTTCTAGGGACTAAGCGGGGCGTTTCACCGTTAATTCCCCTTCGAAGAAGACAGATGACACTCTAGTAACCTTTTATCACGATACCCTGATGTTTGCATATCAGGAGCAATCAGACAAAGGTAATACGGAAGATTCAAATTCCTTCCTATTATGAAGCTTTAAACGTAAGGCACCGAATGATAAGAGTGGTAAGATGATGACAGCTCAAAATATTAGATTCTTGTGCATCAAGCGGCTGACAAATTGGTAAGGTCGTTTTTGCCAGGTAGACTAGGGCCATTTTGACTCATCTCCGATCTGGATATTGTAACAGGCTAAACTCTAACCTGTTCAGACTTAACCCCAACCACCTAAATATATACCCTGCCTGTACCATCACCAACCATATATTTAGCTGTTCCATAGAACCCATGCTTCTCGCTATTTCTTTTTGATCGAATCATGTTGAAATGGCTAATTTTTTCGGAGTACTTGCCGCGATATTTTAGTATGATCCCGGTCGATGCATGGTAGTCCTTAGTCTTCATTTTATCCTGGGATATTATTTAAGTAGTAGTATTAAGATATTATCAGGCTTTGCAATAGCTAGGTTGGTCTTGTAATGACTTCGAGGGAGGACATTTCCATAGGACCTCCGTTTCTAAGTATTCACCTCCGACTCTAAATGATTACCGATAACCCCATTGACATGAAAAATCACACGGACGTACATATGTATGTGTATGTGTGTGTGTGTGTGTGTATGTAAATTTTTGGTAATCTTGTTAGGGGATTGAGATTCTGATTGTGGGAAGCAGACGTTTGCAAAATAAGGGGTGCTGCAGCAACACTTCAGCTCCATGTGAGTTCCACTAAAATGCTGGCTATTTGAAGCGTCGAAGCGTAAATTTGCGATTTGCGTTTCAACGACATGTATTTGGCAAAATTTCTGTCTAAGGAGTTATACAAGCAACACACAATGAAGCTCATTTGTACAAATGTATGTGTGTTCATATACTCGTATGTACATAGGTATGTATGTATGTATATATCACTCAGCTGCCGTAATTTGCCATTTGTTGTTTGTGTTTGTTTCGATCGACTTCCCTTACCGGTAGCTTGTGTCTGATGATTGGTTTGGGTGGATGTATAAATTTTCACGCTTTCGGCATGTGTACCTTTTTTCGCATTTCACTTCCACCTCGAAGGAGTTGTTGTGTGACGCGTGCTCGGGGGCGAGATGGTATCAATTTGCGACAACAGGCAACAAAAATCGAATTTAAAAAATAAATACGCACATGTGTACCATACGTGCATACAAGCACACACTCAAGCACATACACACATACATATGTAATTATTTGCAAAATATATGCACGTGTGTGTGTGTATTAATGTACTGTGCGCGAAATGAAAATGGCTGCTCGCGAATTTTCCAAATCACCCGCACGCCGTACTCAGCTCATTTTCTTTGTAATACGATATTTTAGTGACTTATGTATGTCACTGCAAGAAAATCCATCAAATGTTAAAAATTGAAGACATTTTGAAATGTGTATAAACTCGTACTTGCATACATACATACAAATGCATTAGGGTGGAACGAATTTTATTTGTAAAATTTGGTTTTCAGGTTGGCAAGCGGTGGACGGTGGGATGCTTACATCTTTGAATTTCTGTACGTCGAAGATACGCATTAAAAGTAATGTGCAAAGAAAAATAAAAGCTCAGCGAAGAGTTTATCGAGTTTTTGTCAGCATGTTTGTACGCGCATCACTCAAAAACTGCTGCATAGATTTTGATAGAATTTTCACCTGAGTTGTCCTAGATGTCTAACTTAAGGAAACAGCCACAAGCAAAATCTTTCTTTTTTGTGCATCTGTATTGTGTTACTACTGCAATGATTTATGTATATATGCACATACATACATACTTCTTTCATAAATAAATTGCTATGGGTTTGTGTTGAAATTTAGAAAAACTTCCTCTCTATAATCGCACCTTTTAAGGCCTGAGTTTAACATCTCCTAGTAAGTAATTCCAATTAAACATCCTTGTTATGGCTATTATTCTCTTCTTGCTCTTAATTGAGACCTATAGTTTACTTCCGTTTTGCACCACCCTAATGTACATATGTATGCGTTATTGTGCTATGTATGTATCTGTTGCTATTATTATTAAATCTTTCGTATTGTTGTTTTTGTTGTCTGTTTTTAATGGCATCACTCTTCAATTCCATTTGTGATGTTTCACCAACAGCCATACACACACACTCACACACTGGCAAATGCACGTAAACATATCAATCACTTATTAATGAGATGAGAGTACGAGTATATTTGCATCTTCCCACCTCTCGAATATGCTGACACTCATTTTCATAACCATCGGGAATACCATCTTCAGAACAAGGTGCTTGATGTACTGGCTTTTGTTTAGTTGCTCAGCTACAAGTTTGGACTTTAAGATGTAAATAGATGACGATAGGTAGGCATATAGAGCCTGCAGTAAAACACCAAACTAGAATGGAACTAGTCCAGTATGGAAGTAAATTTTTATGTCTGCTTTTGAATTAGTCCAAAGTTTTCACAAACTGCTGGAATATTCTGAATTGAAAAAATCCTTGTCTATTTTGAACTAGTTTGAAACTAGTATATTTATATCCAAAATCTGACCATTGGCACTCCTTAGGATATATTGGTTTGTTTAAAATACCGATTGCTTATATGGATTTGAATTTGTTTCGAGCTAGTTGGTTGGACTGCAGGGAAGCTGTACATGCGGAACACATATGATACAGTTTCCGTTCAAGTGACACTTTTAACTAAAATGACAACAGTGTTCATACAAGGCGCCCCACTAAGAGCTGCCATTTTTCCAGGGAAATTATTCAATTCATCACTCTACCAATGTTTAGTTGTACATATTTATGTGTGTGTGTGAGTGTATTCCCAGCTTACCAAAGTCGGAGCGCTCCGAAAAAAGCATCCAAAAAGAGTCCGTAATTGGAGCCTTTTCGGAGTAAACACCGAAGAACCACATTTTTATGAAGATTTACGGAGCGTTGAGAGAAGAAATGAATATTGTAGAGCGAATGAACCGCAAGGCTCCATTATATGAGCAATTTTGAGCGTTTTCTGACCCTTTTTGTTGTAGGCGTACAGAGAATTGTGAGAAAATAAACGTTGGAGAGCAAATGAGCAGCAACGTTCAAATATGTGAATGTTTGCGAGCATTTTCTGAGGTTTTTTTTGCTTTACCTAACAGAAGGTAAAGATCGCATATTTCATGACGCTTATCAGTAGGTGACTGAACAAACATTTTAACATAGCATTTTTTATATTTTCAGAATAGTGTCAATAAATCTGCATAAAACTTTAAAAGGTATCTTTCCTTTTAAATATTTATAAAGCTTCATAAAAATGCCGATGGGAACCTCCAAAATGACCCAAAAGGAGTAAAAAATGACCCCAAATGAGCTTCAGAAAATCATCAATAAAAGGCCCCGAAAAGAGTCCAAAAAGGCTCCAAAAACCCTCCTAGTGGAGGAATAAAAGGCTCCGAAAATAGTCCAAAAAGGCTCCGAAGTTCATTTAAAAAGAGTCATAAAACGCTCCAAATTCATCGGAATCGGACTCATTTCGGACTCTTTTTTATGACTCCGTTTGTAGTGCCTACGTAGAACGATTTTACGCTCCATTTAGGCTCCGAAAGGAGCTCATTTCGGAGGGTAAAGCTCTGAGAAATGTGCGTTTTATAGCTCCGAAAGGAGTCTTTTTTGCACTTTTGGTTAGCTGGGTTGTATTAGTGCATACATACATACATACATATGTGGGACTCTAAATCGTATTTGCAAATTGAATTCTAAATTTTCTGTGAAGCTTCTAACCAGTAAGTCTTGAAGTGATATTCTCACAACGATACAAAATGACAAAATGACGTCAATGACATGGCAAATGGAAAAGGTAAAAATGTATCAAAGTAATTGAGTTGGATGCCATTTGTGAAATGCAAATGGAAGCATATAAATTGACACGCGAACGAAAGTGTTGAGGGAATGAATGCCTATGAAACCGTTTGCACGAGTAAATACAATAAATTTTATATCAACGTACTATCAAAAAACAAAAAGAAAATGGACAGGTGCACATTGAATCAAACACATTTTTAGCGTAAAATACATATTTGTTTTCAAAAAAATTATTTTGAGTATGAAATGTTTGGTGGTAAAGGGATATCGAGGGGGTTTTTGCATTAAAATGCTAAACAGAAATTTATTGTAATACATTTATATATTAATATAGCGAATTCGTTAGCACTCTGAAAATCGTTAATATTTTTAATTTGAAGAAAACGAAATTTTTGTACCATGGCGTATGAGTGATTAAAAATTTTTTTCTTGAATATTTATAATGTTTTTCTTTAAACACAAACTTGTAGGTACATATGTACATAGAAATGCTGCTATATAATTTTAAGTTTTTTAATATTTTACAGGGCTAGAACTAAATATTAGGTTCGGTTAAATTTTTCATATTTGGCTATAAATTTTATCTGAAATCAAAACGAAAAATTACACTGAAGATGGCACTACATCGAAACCAATTTATATCCAAAACCATTTCTATGAAATGCTCTGGAATACAAAGTAAGACAGGGACTACTCTTTTATAATATTTCATTTGAACGATTAATTGAATTAGTTTGGAAAACTTATTATTTGTAATCAAAATTTGGTTGACTTCTATCAAGCGTCAAAGTCTTATTCGACTTTCAAACGAAATGAGGAGCTTAAAATAAGTTATTATTTTTAGTTATTCATTTTTTTTGCTAATTTTTGTTGGTTTTCAAAGAAAATTAAAATTTAAATTAAATTGAAATTTAATATGTTATTTTATTCCTGCATATGTATGTGTCTAAGTCGCTTAGAGCTTACGAAAAAAATTTCTGTAGTCTAGTGTGCATAAAAGTTGGTCGCTATAATTGAACCAAGTACGCCCATTTTTCCAAGAATTAAAAAAAACCTTTACTTATCTCAACCTCTTTTTTGAACCTAAACAGTTAAAATTGGGTAAAAGTTACGCCCAGTCATTCTACATCGCAAATTCAAGCAAAGAGCTACATTTTTTAAGTTCTTCTTCTAGGTATATTTTCTGTTTGTTTTTCTACTCTTTGTGGGTTTCTTTCAAAGATTCTTTTAAAGCTAATGCGTTTACGAAAAATTTAGTATTTCTTTGAAGACGAAATGTGTAGCCCCGTAATTTTAGAATGAAAGATAGAATCGCGCAGGGATCTAAGCACAATACAAACCAACGAAACGAAAAGGAGAACACAGACACAAATTATTGCTTGATTGAATTGAATTGAATGATATTGAAATTGAAATTTGTGTAATATTCACAAGCGTATAAATCTAAAATTCGTACATCAAACCAAAAAAGGACTGTCTACTGCTTTTTTGCATTATAATAAAAGGCTGAAAAGATACGAATTTATTATATTGCTTTGTAAGCGAACCTGAGTGTACCGATAGCTATGGTGGCCAGATTAACAAATTTGGAATAAATTAAAAAAGCACTACAACCTCTTCAGAATCATGAATGTGCAAGCCTTTCAATTTCGTCACAAATTTGTCACAGCGAACAAATATTACCAATGGGTACCCCACCATTCTCCAGTTGAGGTGGTATTGAGCAACAACCATCGAGCATTGGAACATAAGCAAGTATCAGCATCAGGTCTAATGTGAAATTAGATGAAGATAGAATAAGTCAGAACTTGCTGGAAATCCATCAATTTACTGACTTCAAAGTGCCAAAGGGGCGAGTAAATGAGATTCTCTCACAGTTAGACGTTGTAGACGATCAGTCAAAAGCAGTGAGAAGTACCTGGTCAATATTTATTTGAAATCGATTTTTATTCCATTTTGATGATATCTAATTTATTTGATTTTAAAAAATTGGAACATTTATGTTTAAGTGCACAGAAGTAACATAATTTACGATGAGTCATTCTCAAACCTTTCAGGAGTTCTCTGTCGTTGTAAGCAACTTTTCACCGTTTTACTAGTTTTATTCAGAATAAACAGATGGTCACCATGCCTATATTGATGTGCGTGTAAATGTTTGCATATATTTCGTCGTGTGGCTCATAAAGTCAAATTTGTTACCGATTCTTATCAAAAGCTTTCGAAGTCATGTGTCGGTCTTTTGCATCAAAAATCACTTTATAGCGATAGTAACCGTTAGATATGTTTTGCATAAATCTATGTAAGTACATACAAACATATGGATATACATATGTACATACATATGTATATGTGAGTGGCATATGTGATTTTGCAAATAAATAGGTATGTAAGTTGATATGTGTACATATGTATGTGGGTATGTTTCATCGCACTGCCACTACGCTTTATTGAGGCACTTCATCCCTGTTGCTGAATTTCTTCATTTGTTTTTTTATTTTGCATTTTTTTTTTTCCTTTTTTCATTTTTCATTTTTGTTGTTGAAGCAAACAAGGGTCGAATGTCAATTGATTTGAGTTTGCCATTTTCGTTCATTGCACTTCTATTCGTTTCATTGTATACCCATTCCAATTTCAATCAGTGTTTTTCTTGTGAAAATGTCAAAATTAAAGTTGAAATGGCGGTCGTCTTTGTGGTAAAAAGGTTGAACATTCTATGAAGCGTACAGTACCTTTGACAGGTAAAAAGTCATTTCATTTATTTCTCATTGGTTTTGTTAATGGAATCACAGTGGGAGTGGCGGTTTCTTGGGATCACGACTTGCATGTACGCATGTACATATGTATGTTGATATGTACAATACACATTCATATGTACATAATGAAGTAGCTAAACCAACTAACCAAACAGAGGGTAAATACTCTATTCGGAGCTATAAAACGTATATTTTGCAGAGGGCTTCACTCGGAAATGATATCCAATGAACCGTCTCTGTATCCAATGAACTTGAATTATTTTATGACTCTTTTTAATGACGTGCGCAGTCTATTTAGACTCATTTTGGAGCCTATTATTTATGTTTTTTCTATATTTTGTGGGTTTCCGATACGTTTCGGAGTCATATTGGAGGCTTTTATTGACCCTTTTATAGAGCTTTATATACGTTTTTAGTTAAATAACTTTATCTTGCTAATTGAAGAAAGTACTCTTTTTTTATACATATGTATTATTATGCCAAAAAAAGTTGCACTGTTTCCACCGGAATTTCGAAATTAACTCTTTTCTAAGGACTCCCCCAAAATTTTAAAAAAAATATTAAGATTTACTGGAGCTAAACCGCGTTAAAATAACGCTAAAAATATCCTTTTTTATGTACCTATAAAAGGAGTATGAAAAAAAAATTTTTAATAAAAAGCATCTGAGATGATAGAGTGCAAAAGTTAAGCATAAAAAAGTTTGAAAATTTTATCAATACTATTATTGTATAACTGTGTGCTAATATTCGCAATTTGTAAAATTGGACAGAAAATTGTTAAATTTTGCAAAAATTGCAACGTCTCGAAAATGCCTTTCAAATGATATCCTCATCGTCCAAATCAATAATTGGCTGAGTTATTAAAGTTTTCCACAAACCTACCCCTCGAAATACATATGACCATACATCTCAATATTTGGATTGCGTTGATAAACTTTTCAAACTTTTTTATGCTTACCTTTTGTACTCCAGCTAATTTATCATCTCAGGTGCTTTTTATTAAAAAATATTTTTTCATACTCGCTTTATTCCAAAAAAGGATATATTTAGCGTTTTTTAACGCTGTTTAGCTCCAGTAAATCTTAATATTTTTTCGAAATATTTTGACCAAGGTCTTAGAATACATTGAAGTTTATAATTCCGATGGAAAGAGGGTGTCCTTTTTTTTGTATGGAGCGTGAGGCGGCTTAATATGTATAATTCCTTAAAAGTAGTTTGAAATTCTTCTTCTGTTGGCACTCAATATAGTAATGTTTAAGGCGCACTTTGGAGAGTATTTTCCCTTAGATACTCCATGGAGTAAATTTCATTAGGCTTGGAGTACTCGTATACTTTTTATCAGTATTATTTATATTCTTATGATTAAACGGGGTAAAGCTTGAGAGTAAAAACAACATAGGTATGTAAATGGGGTTTCAAAACCTCTAGACGTCTAAATCTTTCAAAAGATTGGTAAGGCTACTCTGACATACCCGGCTTAGTGGCTCACTGATGGTGCAGTGAAATAACGCCCAAGGAAATAACGCCCATGGACGTTATTTCCCATTTCCTTTTTAAATGGAAATATCGCCCATCTGCAAAAAGAAATAAAGCCCATGGCTCTTATTTCCTTTTTAAAAGAGAAATAACGCCCATAGGATTTTACGCGAGCAACACGAACTGTTGATTGGAATTTTTCACAAATTACCCTGTGAGAAAAGAGTGGGAAACGTGGCACGCGGAAGGACATCACCGTGGCGGTAGTCACGGCTATGGCACACACCCGGAGTTGGAATGGCGTAGCCCAGGGTTATTTTTTAAAGCGCGGCCGAAGGCCGCCTACGCGGAAAGGTGTCCTGCACATAAAAAACGTGGATGGGGCCCCGAATTGGGGATCTGACCCAGGTCAATTTTCGGTTTTTCACTAATAACTTTTCACAGAAACAAAATATTGCTTTTCCCCCTTCGGATTATAGTTACGGAGGCCCGATCCACGATTTTTAAGTGCAGAACACCTTTCCGCATAGGCGGCCTTCGGCCGCGCTTTAAAAAATAACCCTGGGCTACGCCATTCCAACTCCGGGTGTGTGCCATAGCCGTGGCTACCGCCACGGTGATGTCCTTCCGCGTGCCACGTTTCCCACTTTGGTTAACGTGAAATTTGTGTGTAACTATTCAATAAAATACAAAAAGAATTAGAATATTATTGTTTCATTAAAAAAACTGAAAGAGCAATGAGGCCTTTAAGACTTTATTTCTCTTTCGAAGTGTAATAAAGCCTTTTTTGAAATAAAGGCCTTATTTCACTTTCAATAGTGTAATAAGGCCTTATAGGGCTTATTTCACAAGGCGCTATTGCACCCGCCTTATAAAAACATAACAAATATGTTAAAATTTATTGAAATAAAGAAAACCATATACTTAATTCTTGAGTCAGCTTGTTTTAATTCGTTTTTAACGTCCGTGGGCTTTATTTCTCTTCGAAAAAGGAAATAACACCCATCAGCAAAAGGTGATAACACCCATGGGCGTAATTTCCTTGGGCGTTATTTCACTGCACCGCTCACTGATCTTTTCTATCGTTATCCAGGATAGGTAAATGTGCAATGTACATACATATACAGATTTATTTCGTCATACCTCTTTTTTGGTTCAGCTTAATGTTACACATTAGACGAGACCAAAAAACATGTTTTTTTTTTTATTAAATTGATAATTGATTGAGGAAGAAAAGATAGTCGGAAGAGGAGGATGTGTGTGAGGTAAAGATAGTTGGTGGGACAGATGAAGAGGAAGGAAGAAATCAAAAGAGGTCAAATTGTATAAAGATTTCAGTTGGTTTAGCAAAGAAACGGGGAACAAAATTCTTAGCGTATAAATGCTTGTGAGTGTTTAAGTAAGTTGAGTGAATTTTCAGTAGCGTTTCTTTGAGTAAAAGGGAATTCACTAATGTCTAAATATTTCAAACTAACAAACTGCCTTATACTCGACACCTGGTGTTGGGTGCATATTTCAAATATGTAGTTAGGGATCTCTACAGCTTTAGAGGTATCTCTCGTAATATAGTAGCAGAGTAACACCTCCGTGAGCTAAAAAGGGCCTATGATTCATGTTTGCGTAGACTACTTCCATATATGTATAAGCATTGCCACTCTAAACGAGTTGAACTTCTTCCGTTGTTAATACTTTTATAACCTTACAAAAGGCGCTGAAACAATTTCTTTTCATTGCAACTAACTATGAGCTAAACTTTAGTCCACACAACTTCTTTCGAATTAGTAACTATGATGTGCTATGCGTACAAACAAGAAAGTCTTAACAGAAAATACACGCATTTGAAAAAATGTCTGCTTGAGAACTTAGTGCCATAATACAAAGGCATGCGCTGAACAAAAAAAAAGTGTGGAAATAACAAAGAAATCAAAGTGAAAAGTTTCAACATCAATGGAATAAACTCACAGCTTTAGTCAGAAGGTTGGTTGAATGAAATAGGCTATGAGAAATAACTTTGCATGTAAATATGTACATACATATGTATATACTCGTATGTATGTGCTGACCAAGTGCCGTCATATATGTATGTATATTCACATATGCGCTGTGGCGTAGTTAGGTTTTAAGGAAGCTAGGGGCTGGAGCCTACATATGTACATACATCCATATGTAGAGATACTATTCTTCCCTTTTCCGCTAGGTTCTTCTTTTTGTAGGCTAATGTAGCTTTGTAGTAGTGATGTGACCTCGTGTAGGAAAAAAATCGATTACTCAAAACAACGATAACTGAGTAATCGATTTTTCCTGAAAACGTTTAAGAGACGAATTGTGCCTAGCTTGAGGGCTGATTTATGCAAAAAGACCACCACTCTAATGAAAATATTTGCGATCTCGTGGCGTGGTCGATTTGCCCATCTTGAAGTGTATTACTTGTTAGAGGGAGGCAATGACCCTATTTTCCCTACATCTATACACCCCTGTATATGATAAAAACGCATGTAGGCAATACAATCTACACATATGTATGTATGTACGTACTCTCATGTACATACATATGTATGTATATACTGTAATCCGGAAACTTGGAAAGTTTTAAGCCTAACAACTAAGAGAGGGGCCTACGCATCAGTTGTTATGGTGGTTTGCTCTAAGCTAAAATTTGTTGCTGTTCACTATATACGAGTAAGTAGAGGAATTTGAAGTAGCGTGCTGCCACTTTGAGTAAAGCTTGGCAGGAAACTTTACACAATACACAAAGGCGAAGTGCTGCTTTTACTATTGCAATAAGTATTATTATTAACTTTATGTTAAATGCAGCATGAGGGATGCAAAGCGCCGTAAAGCCTCTTTACATACCGTTGAAACGTTCATGCTCCACATTCAAAACAATGGAAGTAAATGTTGATGTTTACATATGGGAATCCACATGCATGTTTAACTTTGTGGTTTAGTAAATGTTGTAAGCTAATACAAAACTTAAAAATGAAGTAAAGAACTCAATGCAATGGTTAGAAAATTTAATATACATACATATTTGTTTGGCAAAGAATTTAGTTTCGAAATTTTACCACTTTTACAGAGTTTATTTTGTGAAATGCTGATAGTTAACAGAAAAGCGGAAAAATGCTATGAGAACACTCAAATAATAGATAGTAAACAAGAAATTATAATAGTTTCATACTAGATACATATATACGACCTAGGATGCGATTTTGTGTGAATTTCATTAATTACTCTTTATGTTGATTCCACACGCCTCAGCGCAATGTCACAATGGATACGGGCACAACTTGTTTCTGGGAGGCATATGCCCGTGTTTTAACAGGCACATATGAAGGACTCGGAACCAAAAGGATCTAAGAGACATTTTTTTTTTTTGAAATTGAATTATACCCATATTTGTATAAGTATAGTGAAATACGGTGTTTATTTGTTGGCAAACAGATTCGAGTCACTTCGGTCATTGTAGTGCCGTCTATTTACCATACAATAAACGCCCTATCCAGATTTTACATAGAATTTTCAAAAGGCAGTAAACTTTAAACTTCAATATCTCAAATCAACTTCGGAGTCACTTAAATCCATTTGGTTCTAAACCCTTCATATAGACATATTTTTTTATATTTTTACAATTCCATCGGTTGAAGATATAACAAATAGAAATGAAATTAGTCGTTTGCTAAAACTTGTAGATATATCCTAATGGAAAGTTATATCCATTATTGCCGGGAGAGGAAAGCATCGAAATAATCCGAATTATTCTTACTTTTCTATTTTTTTCTTATTCAAATTTTTTTTATAGCATTCAGATTATATGAAAAAAAAACGTCAGTCCCTACTTTAGGCATATAATATTTTCGGCCTTTTTGGCTTAAAATAATGAAGTTATGACTAGCAGGCTAAAAAAAAAATGTGTTTTTAGCAAGATTTCGGTTTCGGTCCAGTTTCAAGTAAGAAAAAAAAACACAAGCTTGTAAACAAAAAAAAAATTTATTTTTATTAATTACAAAATTCAAGTCATTAAAATTGGTGTGATTTTGCATCATCATTTTTCTTCGATTTAATAATAATATGTTTCACGCTTTTGTGAATAAAGTCTAGCCAAAACAAAATTTTTCGATACCCGTATTCAGTCAATTCTATCGTCATGCAAATTTTAACAGAATTTGAAAAAGTGGATGTCATTGAATCCAATAGCTATAGGTTACTAGAAAATTAATAAGGTAAAACATTAATCTACGACTTAAATATTATAATCGCTTCTGAAAGTTGGACTTACCAGTTTGATTCAATCTAATCTCGTCAAACTAGTTAGAACGAAAATCAAAACCGTTTGGAATCCTGTTCCGCCTTTTGAAACAGTTTCTAAAACGGATTCAGAAAAAATAGTCGGTTTTAATTGGCAATGGTCCCGGTGTGAGTACTTCGTTTTTAGGGGTAGTAAGAATGCATTATCACTTGGGAGAAATGATTGATTTGACTAATATTTTCAATAGACTGTATGTAGAATATAATTTTCCCAATTGAACGATCCAGGTTATATGAATTCGCATATTTGAAGTTTGTAATATTTTCCGAATATTAAAATTTAAATTGTATTAATTAATTAATTTTCTTAATATTGCCCCTTTGAGCAAAATGAGCGCCTGTGTTCAGAAGCATGTAGTATTTGATAAAAAAAACCGCAATTGTTTGAGTTCAATAAATGGCAGAAAATAGTTTCCACTCTTCATAAGTCACCACTTAAATGCACATTAAATATTTTTGTGAGCACTATTTTGATTTATTTTCATAGCTTGTAATATTTGGCCCAGTGGCGTATAAAGGATTTTTCTTGAGGTAGGGTAACATTTTGTTGGTGACATTCAAATTGAGGCTCTCACCAACTAGGAATGTGTGGTGAATTTCTCAAATCAAATAGCCATTCTTATGCTAAGCACACTTGCGCGGCCGCTGTGGTGTGGCGGTGGTGTTGCAGGCTTACTACACCGAAGGTGCAAGGTTCGAGCCCTTGGACAGGTAACATCAGAACTGGTTTGAAAAAGTTTTTTACTCGGAAGTGGCAGATTTCTCATCAAAAATGCACCTCCTTCGAGGATAGATACCGTTCGTATTCGGCGAAAACTGTAGTTCCCGCTAATTTGTAGAAAAAATTCAAAACAGCGCACCAAAAATTGGTAGAGAAACTGTAGCCCGTTTCTGTATCCCATCGATACGATTTTTAACGCAAAGTGCAACCCTGTTATGTAGTTATCGCTGAGCAGTGTTTCTATAAGCGTGGTAGATATGTATTTTCGTTACGGCGATCGATAAACTTAACGCAGCCTGTAGTGGCAGTGATAACAAGCGTAGCATCCAAAATAATTGCATTGTGTGCAAATTTTTAATGTTATTAATATTTACTCAAAGTTAGTTCTTAGAAAAATATAAAAACAAAAAAAAATATTTAAAAAAAAGATGAAAAAAAGAAAAACTTGCCATGATTCGAACTCGGAACTCCCGCTGGTTAGGGCAACATCACAACTAATAGGCTATTAAGACAATTGCTTGGCGTGCGTCAAATGTTCTATTTGGCACCTAAGCCTTGTGGGCTATAATTTTATCATTTTTACATAACACACCACGAACATATCGCAAGGTGAATTTTTTTCATACAGAAACACTTTTCATAACGAATTTGTTACGAGCCATGCGATAAAAACTCATTCGTTAAGTTAACGCAAAGTTACAGAAACGGGCTACTGGGCATCAATCTCTTCGGAAGTATACTAAACGCCAAATATTTATTTATTATTATTATTATTTATTTTTATTAAACATTTTTATGGACCTTTAATTTTTGCTGAATTACTTTACTGTTTCTAGGTATTTCTTGTTAGTTTAAAATTGCATTATGAGCCCGCTCATCTTGGCACTAACTTTTTTAGTGCAATAATGCTCACTCTGGTGTTTGTGGCGTCGTATGCCATTAGTAAATGTTTTCGCCCCTAATTATACTTTGAGTTTGAATATAGAACCGACAATAACTTCCTTCAAAATAGCAAAAAATTCTGTTACATATGAAAACCAACTTCTTAGCTATTTATTAAAGCAAATAACTTTTACACTTAATATTTCATTTAATTGCTAAGAATAAAGAGCTAATTGGAGCACCTAGGCATAAACATTGCGGACGGTTTTAAACACCTCACTATAATTATTTCACTCACTTTAAAGTCTTTAATTTAAATTTCCGCACAATAATTATTAAATGCAAAAGCAGCGTTGAGATGCGTGTTTGTACGCAATTCAAGAAAATAAAAATTACCCAACAACGTAGCCACAGTTGGGTTTTACACGAAGCGGATTTGCATGAAAACTTCATTTTGCTAGATAAATTTCGTTGAAATGCAACACATTCATGTAAATAAAATTGTATAACGATTTTTGCTTAGTATAATTTTAAAAACTTTTTATTTTTTTTTAAACAAATTCCATTATTTAGATATTTTATATCACACCACCTTTCCACCGCGTGCGGATCAAACCTTCAGCGAAGCTAAACTAAATCAATGATCCTTTGCGCTCCTGCTGATGTGACACTCAATCAAGTCGCAACATTTCGGCTTCGTACTTTTTAGATGAATCGTTAGCGCCTCTGTTTCTCAACTTGCTTTTAGTTTCGTATTTGACACGCCCTAACTCAATGATCTTGCGTGGCTATTTCGTACCATGCAAATCGTCATAAATTTAAATTTATTCAGAAATAGCTGGAAACGAACCAAATCCTTCATGAGACAATGAAAAATCTCTCAAATTCCAATAATGTGAAGAAGGGTTGCATCAGGTAAAAAGCGCTTGCGCACATCCACATCAGGCTCACACACACACACACACTCACTCAATATTAACGCCTGGCTTTGGCAAATGTGCGTGATCGGATGTTATTTCCTTTTTGGGCGTTTACGCGCGCATAAATTATGATTCGTTGTATCCCTTCTGTGCGTGTTGTAGCTTTGATGCTTTAGGTTTGAAACCCGTTTGGGTCACGTAATATCAACATCAATCGACTGTGGAATTTGCATGAAACAAATTTTTAATATTTTTTTACATAGGAAATTTTTTATTACGAGGCGCTACCATAAGGATTATTAAAAGTGAAACTGGAAGGATTGTTTCCAATATTCCTATAAGCCATACCTGATTGATTATTATTCATTAGACAAATTTGCAGCGTTGGCACGGTCGCTATGCGTCAGACGGGTGGATCGTGGCTGTGATGTTGGATTTGCGGTAGAGGGTCTCACTGCAGCACCACGTGCTGTAGCTCACTGTTATGGACGAGTATCACGCCAACAGCCACAATTTTTATTTATCAATATAACGCTCATCTGTGGGGCCTTAGGATAAGAGCATGGGCTTATAAGATCTCATTGCACATATACCATCCTTGAAGCTGTGGCTGTATTGAAATGGTGCTCCTGATCTTGATCCTGTAGTCGGAATCTCAGCCTCTATAATGTAACATCAGACAAAAACAAAAGCGATCAACGCAAGCTTAAAGTAGGACGAGAGAAAGATATAAAGTACAGACAAAAATTTTAATGGAACAATAAATAAAATCTGCCAACTGACGGCCTATGTATACTAAGCTACGGAGAAATCCAGCCATCCAAAATCAATCCAACTGCATTAAAGTTGTATCAGGTGAAAATGTCAATTTCTCCGCTAAGGTTAGGGAACGACGGATATCTCTGGCAAACTAAGTGCAGGAGCTTGGAAAATAGCAAGATAATCTTTTAATTTTATTTTCAGCGTGTTTGCGCTTCCCAAGTCAACTTGGAAGCGGTGCCTAAAAATACTTCGGCTTCACTTACCACTCAATATTAAAAAAAAAAATAATTGCATGGATCCAAACTGGGTAAAAAAAATTAAATGAAACTCTAACTACTTATCTACAAGAATATTGAAGGCAACTGTCTAAAAGTATAAAATCCGTAATCAAAATCATAATGCGTGAAGTTTCATTTTAACATAGAGAGAGGTATAACCACGCGGGGTGCTCGAGGGCATCCTAATGTTTGTTGTTCTTCTAACCGTCGAATGTTCGTATACAAATGCGCGGACAATTTAAATGAATATGCAGATGATGGGAGTTCTATTGTTTTTTATTATTATTAATACGCTCATATTTTTTCATAGTTGTAGCTACAAAAGTATTCGCATTAACCCTTGTCTGTGCGCATCTTCTCATACTTTCACATTAACATACATACATATGCACATATTTAGATATGCTCTGATATCACAACATATGGAAATGAAGGTGAAAAAGCGTTTTTGTGGTGGAAAGGGGTTGCGCTCCGATTGCCTTTGTAATCAGTTAAGCGTTTAATTCGTAGCGATTTTTCTATGCAAGGCAAGCGAGTGAGTTAGAGAAGTTTTGGGTTGCACAAGAAAAAGTTCTAACCGCAACTATTCAGCAAGTTCATTTTGTGGTCTGAAAATCTCTGCAAGTCAGCTGAAACAGAAGCTCTGCTGCTAATTAATAATACCCTCACAATGCACTCGAGTCTATTTAGGCGCATTAACGACGAAAAGTCAGGTATGGATGATTGTTGTACATCGCTGATTATTTGCCAAATAGCCATGCAATATGAATGTGTTTGCGTGTATGTATGTATCGTATATGATATGGGTTCGATATGCATGTCTATATGTTTGACTAGTCATCCACACATGTGAACAATGTAGGTTGCCAATAGTTAAATATTTAAAATTATTTCCGATATTCATGCTAATGGCAATAATAGTACAAGAGGCGAATAAAAAAACAACAACACAATAGATAAGACAACAACAAATAAATAAATAATGCAAAATAACAATAGAAATCACAACCTTGACAAAGGCCAAACCAGAAAAAAGGTTCACCACGGTTAGTCAAACAAAAAGGATGCGCACTCAAGGATATGAAACTCAATGAACTCAATGCACATACAAACAAACATATCACAACAATTTTTATTACACGTAGCACACACACACTTTTAGACGCATACAGTGTTATGCAACAAAATAAAAGCAGTCCATTATCAGCGTGCTAGCTGGAGATTGGAGTTATTTTAAAAGGCGCTGTGTCTGGCTTAAGGGTCTTCCAAACTCCACGACCGTAAGTTTAAAAAGGTTCAAACAAAAACAAAGCTGTCCCGCTGCAAACGGGATAGTACCAACAACAGTTAGCAATGGAGTTCATTATAATAGTGACAGACCCCACCGATGTCATCTCGCCCAATCATATTGTTTTCTGGTTCAAATAAATTTGAAGTGTTTTGGGCTAATTGTAGGAAAATTAGGAGCATCACATCACAGATTGATAGAAAAGCTCGGTCTTAATCTTCTCGGAGGTATACATGTCGCGCTAAGTTATATATAGAGATCGTTTAGAGGTTGAATTCTCACCAATTTTGGCTTCAACAAATTTATTTTAACTATATCCATTAAGTTTCTAACGATCTAATACATAAACTTTAAATTATGTTTTAAAAACATGTAAAAAATTCGCGAACATTCGACGAATTTTTTTTTAAGAGCTTCGTTGTCTTGTTAAGTATGCAAAAAATTTCTTTCATAAATTTATATGCTAGAAAATCCTAAAGTCCCGAAGAAAAAAGTGCCAAAAATCAGAACAATTTCTTACGGAAGTATCCTGGTTCGGTACGAGCTATAGACCTATTAATAATTTTTTCTGCAGCGAAAAATTATTGTTGTTTTTGGGTTTCTTAATAATTTTGTTATTAATTATTAAAAGTTTTTGTTGAATTGAACAGGAAAAATTTAGAGACAACCGCTATAGCTTTTCTTATAGATCCATTTCGGAAGTTGCTAACTTCACTCATCAGAGAAATTTTGGCACGCCTTGCTAACTATTATTACGGACTTAAGACTTATACGATACTGGAAATGAACGGGCAAAAAATCTAAAAATTCCCAGAAAAACTTTGAAAATTTACATTTCCATTTCATAATTTTAAATTTATGCATTGGATATTGAAAACTTTCTAAAAGTAAGTTAGTTAAAAAAAATTTGTTGAAGCCAAAGTTGGTAAGAATTGCCAAAAAAGGGTGTATTTATGTGAGTGACTGTAAATATGTATTAATATTTGCACTTCCTCTTGTTTCAACATCCTTTAATATTATAGTATCTATTTTTATATTATTTTATTGTATTCTATTTTGTAGATTCCTTGGCCTTGCGGCTCATTGCCTTTACCTTCATTCCCGTACTTTTCTTTGACGCTACATCCTTCTCTTTCAACTCCTTTTTGTTTTCTTTCGGTTTGGTTCATTTACCCTTCCCCTCCTTTCATTTGCTTTCTTTTGAATGAATTTTATTTATTTGTAGATTTTATTTTGTTTTTACGTAGTTATTTTTAATAGTATTTTTCTTTACTCTCTTTTCTTTTAATTTGTGGCTCCTCTTTTATTTTTTGGTTTTATTCCCTTTCCCGTTAGTTTATTTCTTTACTGCTAAATAATGCCGCTCGTTTTTCAATGATAAATTTAATTTAATTTTTTTTCTCACAAATTTAACCACAAAAAATAGTAAAGCTTAACTAGCTTCTGTATTAAGTATTCTCAACTTGAGTGAATCCCAAACATGAATAATCACTTTATTTCGTTTTTGTAGACACTGTTTCTATCACCAATGAAATTAAAATATTTGCTAATTTTTCACATTGATGGTTTCCCACATAGCAACTCGTAGTGCTCTCAGTGAGAGAGGATCACTTCATATACCAGCGATTTAAATAATAACATCAACTCAAGCGAGCATGCATGAGATGACTACACTTCAAGCTCTTCTCTAACTCTATTTTCTTGCACATCACTGTAGTTTTTTTGTTCGGCCTGCAAAAAGAAACTCAAAATTTATCTGATACTCAAGCCTTTTGTTTGCTTAGTGGGTTTCCACAATGCTCGACGTCAAATGATTCTGTTGTCTGTGTTGCGAAAATTTAAATTTGCGATTTATTGCCGATTTACAACGACCGACAAGCGGCTGAAGCTAAAAAAAGAAAGGAAAAAAAAAACATTGACGAAATCGAAAGTGGATTTTGGTTTTGTACGATTTTAGTGCAATATTTAAATAGCTTAGAGATAGTTGATATTGGTTGCGAGATAAGGGTTGAGCAACAGCTATTATTCGCATTTAAAATCAAAGGATCACTTACATACATGTTTGCCTATTACAACCTATTCGTATTTTATGGGTATTAATCTAAATTGTCCTTTTGATTTGCTCTGCTATGAATATTCATGCTTCCAATGAGCCAGACATATCTGTAAACATATTCAGGATAAAAGCAGGAACAAAGGCATGCTGTTCAAGTGCTCAATATTTTATAGTTTTACAGTGGCATGTGTTTATAGGACAAAGGGTAAAAAGATTTTCACATCAAAATCATTGATTTATGGCCAAACATTTAACAGATTTTTTATTTAACTTAGCACAATTATTTACAAGTATCTACATATGTATGTTCATATGATTGAACATTAGTTGAGTGGAATGGGGGGAACTCATTGCTAGAAATATTTGTTGCCCGAATATGCGCTGTCCCGACTGTTGTGACTTCGTTTGTACAGTTAAGCAACGTCGGGACTCAGTGGTATTAGAGACCGATTTAGTAGATGCTGATTTATAGTTTTGTAGAAGGCTGGGATAGAACTCAGCAAATACAGAATCGAGGAGAAGTCCCACTTGCTTCAGAACATCAGTGATCTTTGTTCCACCTTTACCTCCAGTAGGAAATCGTTAAACGAACGAACATCTCATCGCTACTCCCGGCTGAGATATAGGGCTATCTTTTCTCCGCAGCTTTATTCACAGCTTCAATTAAAAAGCAGGGTTGTAGTCCTGCAGCCCATTTACAGCCAGGAGGTTTCAGTATAACACAATCTTCCCAACCACATTTACATGTCCAAAGTCTAACTACAGCTCAAGAACCTCTTATAAATAGAGAAAGTAAATTCCGCCAAAAAGGACCCATACGAGTCGATTGACGATATACCTAGTGAATGGCAATGAAAAAGGTCACACCAGTAGAACATTGAGTTGAGCTAAGTTAGTGAGAGCGAAAATTTCGAATGAGACGCTATATGAGTTCCTGTTTGTTGTTGGTTTTACGGTGTGCTTTATGCAGTACTATTTATGTACATAATGTTGGAATGTAAAGGTTGTGGAGGAGACAAAATTATAGACTACGAAACAGTTAAAACCCAAGACGAAGCACACAAAACCACACACAGCACAATTAATACCATCACAGCATGCCCTAGCAGCATCAATAGAGTAGAGTGCGAAAACGCGAATGCCAAAGGAAGCGAAGAAAACACCAAAAGAAACCTTCAGAAGAAGAGCGTCAGTGGAAGGAGAGCGAGTGAGTCAGTGCTACATACAAACAGACGACCATACAAAATATACAAAGTCATGCCGACATCCATAGTGACGACTTTATCTTTTAGCAGCCGGCGTGCAGGGGGGCTTGTGGTGTTAGTGTACGCAATTAATTAAAATTTTGTTGAGGTTGGTTATGGTATCTGTTCTACTCATTTACCAAGTTACACACCCCCTGCCTTTTGCTAAAATAACACACCAAAGATCTGTGTTAATTTCGAGTAGCAGAAGATGTAGGAAACCTAAAGACAAGGCAGCTGCCACCCTGCTGCGTTGAGATTTTGTGGGTGTGAGATTGGTGAGCTTTCTGCCGGCGTAAGTATGTATGTACGTTTGTATGGTGTGCTTTCTAGAAAATTATGTCAAACCGTCTACGCCAGTTCGTGGGAATTCCCCAATTATTTCATTTGCTTTTATTACTTTCTTGTGCGCTTCTCTGTTCATTTACTTTTTAATTTGTTTTTATTTTGCTGCTTCCTCTCGTTTCTCACTTACATACATATGTACATACTATTTACGTTTTGTGCGCGCATAAAGTTTTGTTTTCGTAATGACTTTCACTGTCAGCTGGGTGGGGATAGAATTTAATGGCACAGATCTTGAACGCGTTTGTGTTGGTGGAAGTTTGTGAATGTAATTAAGAATTTCCAAGGTCATCAGACGGCTGCATTGAGTTACAGTAAAATAAATGAAATAAGGTTGTGCTATAGGCAAGTTCTTATTGGAGTTCAAATAGTTGTTGGGCGGATGCGTTATTAAGAATATGAAAAAAATATTTTTGAGCAATTGCAAGCCTGTTTGCCTGAAGAGCCTACAGGATCTTGTGGGACCTGTTCGAACCCTTCGACACCAAACAAGTCTTCGAATAAAGCGACGACATGAAATAAATGTGTATCGTTCTCACGCACTTCTGTAGTACGAGGCATTTGAGAACGAATGAATTTATTACGACAAATCTAAATAAATTGCTCTGCATAGCCAGTATCCACCGAAAACGAGAAACACTGCTCAAACAACAGACAACTGATTTTATCATCACTTGGTTCTAGGAGCTCCTGGTCTATGAGAGCAATATTTTATTTAATGACATAACAAATTAGTGGGATAATATTTCTCTAGCGAGCTCTGGCGAAGAACTGCTCGGAGTCGAATGGTGCTGCCTACAGGACCAAATTAAAGACTGGAGCGGTTAGTGAATACCGTCGGACGTGGAATTTAAAAAAAGGTGCGGCTGGGAAGAACTTAAGATGGAGTACTTTATAGTCGACAAATGCTCATGAAAATTATAACGGGCCGTGTTGGATAGAATAGAAGATTTATATACATATCTTACGGGATCATTATGTAAAACATGCCACGATACAACGTGTCACTTCTTCTCATTTAAAGAACAATTATCTTTATATAAAGCACGAAAGAAAATAGATAGGCCGAGATGAGAGGATCTGTCATTCAGCCGTCCTAATGCCGATATGGAATGACTTAGTTTATGCCAAGTTTACATCCCAACAAGGACTGATATTTGGAAGTTTATAGGAATACTAAGAGGGCATTGCCTTATTGGGAAACACGTGAATACCTTAGTTGTCCTCCATACTCCTTCCTATAGAAGCTGCAAAGATAAGGAAGAGGAAAAATCTGTGCCTTGGCTGGGAGTTCCCTACCTGGATAACATGCGTCAAGTTGCGGAATATGACATCAAGGGCTTGGTGTCCTTCATTAGGTCCTCAAATTATTTCGAAAGGAGGGTCCAATGGGATACTGATCTAAGTATGAGCCTTCGGTAGCCACCTCAAATAATTGCTTTTATTTTTCAGTATCGAAAACACTGAGAGGCAATCAGACCTTTATTTTTATACGAGTGCTTAGAGGTCAATCATTGCTAGTTGAGCATTTTTTCATTTATCTCGCGCAATCTAATGCATTCACCTCTCATATCAAATTTAATTCCAACCCATAAGTGCACTTTCAGTCGTTGAGGTACAATGAAAAATAAAGAAATATTGAAAATGGAAAAGAAATAATCGAATTCCAGGAAAACAAGAAATGACAAAAATGAATTTGCGCTTTGGCAGGACATGTCGCATTGTTGTCACACGATGCTCAATCATCCGGAAAACAAGTGCCGTTGCCATGTAGTTAAATGGAGCTGAGTAGAATGGAGCGGGAGTACCAGCATCTCTAAATCCTCCACCAAAGCCAAACCTAACAGGCTGTGTTGTAGTTTTGAGCGTGAATGTGTTTTGTACAAGTGTTGTTCCATTGTATTGGCGCGAATATTGGTATTGGTAATGGTAATGGTATTGTACTCCTTTGGCAATTGTGTTGGCAGATGTGAAGCTTGTACCATGTCTCAGCTCTTACTTTCTTGTTGTTGTTGTTGTTGCTTTTATTATGCCATTCAGGATGCTATTATTGCTGTTGTTAGGCATACACTTGAACTGGAGTGAAGACGTTGATTTTGAGAAATGAAGTATGATTTTGGAACCTTTCCAATGCTTTACAGTTATGTAGATGTTTTCTGGAGCTAAGGGTACAGTGGTCTATGAAGAGAAAATATAGATTATGGGCACAAAATTCTGGTGAAATGCGTTTCAGCACGCACTGCAAAGTTCGAAGGATGCTTTTGTCAACAACAAACAGTTTTTGGCCAGAGTTTTGTATTAGAAAGAAGCATGGACGGGGGCTGATCGGAATGAACTGTATAAAACTTATATAAGAGACTGGTGAGTTTTTGGGTTATTCGAGGAAAATGCATGTCGGAGAACCAAAGGCGTTGGCGCCAGTTAGCACGGAACAATATTTGATGATCCAACTGTTTCTTGGAATAATAATGAAAATAAAATATTGAATAAAGTAACTACGGTCCAGATATTATTCTCACCTAGAGGCATCAGCGAAACAGAGATAAGGTCTAGGAACTGCAATGTGAGGAACGATTTGAGATTCATTGACGTCTCCAATCGGTCCCACAAAGAAAAACACACCTGTTATAGTCCAATTAGTGATTTTCCGATAAAACACTTAGAAAAGTTTCCACTGTGCAACGACCATTTTTGTAACACTATTTACAATATTTAATATGTGTGCGGAAAGTTTTTGAAGGAAAACCCTATTCATGGGGTATTTTAGAGAGTATAAGTAAACAAGTTTCCATAACAATTCATTGTACTGGTAAACACAACAAGTTTCGGTAACAATTTGAAAAAAATTATCAAGTTTTAGCGTATTCATACACAAGTATTTTCAAAGGTAGCAAAGTTAACATAAATTTTTATTCAAGTTTTCATTTTGACGGGGTTACCATGTAGGCCAGAAATACTGTTAAATAAAATGCATTGGCGATGGCAACAATTTCTCGTAACATAGGTAACCCTATTAAAAGGCCACAATAATTCCTTATGGCTTGAATCATAGAAATCAAGTTAATACTGGATATTTTTGCTCTACGAGCTAATGCCACAGTCGCTACAGGAACACAACAGCGTCAATAGAATCATATGAAAAATCGCTGGGACGAAACGTAGTTCGTTTGTTGCGGCAGTTCACTTGCTTCTTCTTCATACGTGAGTGACATGAAGAGTTGCGATCAACCATGGCAAGGTAGATATGGCGTGGGTTACACATCTCATATAAGCGAAAAAACTTAACCACCACATTTACTCGCACACCAACACTACCCCGACATGTACGAATGTTGTTCCACATGAGCAAATTTAAACTAAACAAACATACCTACATCCTGCTTCGTGAACTTACATACAAATTCTTTATCCTTAGAAAACCTTTGTGATGACAATGCGACATGATTTCAAACTTAGATATTTTCTTGTTGTATTATTATGCCATAACAATGCTACTTATTTTGATTTCTGTGTGATTATTATTATTATTATTTCTTCCTCTCCTTCGGCAGTAATACGACAATAATTATTTCAACAAAAAATCAATTCATGTATTCGCGTATAAGAAAAGATTATTATTAGTAGGACGATTGAAGATAATGGGATGTGTTGGTGTATGTAGTAACTGCTTACCAAATGCCAGGTGGACGACTTGGACTTTCTTAGATATATGTAAATGTCGTGCTACAAGGTTTTAAGTGCGTTATTTGAAAGAAAGATATATTATATATACGAGCCGAAAAACTCAGCCTGCACAATTCAGCATCGAAGAAAGTGGCGGAACAACTTTATCGGTTCTCAAACCCGATAGTAGCAAACTTCAGCATAAATATAACTATAACATCGTAAACAAAGCTTTCATGTATTTTGTTTTTGTAATTAGTAAAATCATAAAATTCGAGCGAAAAATAGCAATCAGCTGATCGTATAGTTTTACTTTGTATTAAATTCGCCTTGGTGTGAGCATTAGCCGATCCCAGAATAGCAACCATGTCAACTGTGAGAACCGAGAGAAGATTTGATTCGAGAACCCGCTCTCACAATTGACACTTGAGTGAGTATTTGCCTGCGCCTATACAGTTGTGTCATCGGGGTTCCTTCCAATTTTGAATGATCTAGCTTACTAATGCTGGTAGTCGTCCATCGCTTGTTGAACATATTAAAAGAAGAAGTGAGGTACCTTGTGGTTAGCTCGAATGTGAGATTATGCGGAAGTCCACTGTTAAGAAGAGGGCCGACCCGTTTTGATGGGTATTTGATAATAAATTGTTTTTCTAACTAGTTCGATTTAAGTCTGTAAACTGCAGGGTATTGCTGCGCAGTTTTGTTATTTACTTGTTGGGTATTTATAGCCCCCCAGTAATACAGAAGCAATCACACACATTGTAATTGAACGCACACGCTTCAATGAATTCCGGCGTTTAGAAACCGTCGCCGCTCTTCTTTGGTTTCAAGCAACATGCTTTCGTTTTGCATGGATTTTCAACTTATTTTGAAAAGAAATTTCATGTTTGTTGGCTGTCATTCTTTTTGGTATGTCTATTTTACCTTTTCGAATATTTATGCGCACAATTCTTTTGGCATAAAGAGGTAAAATAAGGTTGTCAGCGAAAGAAGTTCGAAGCAGCGACATTTGTCAAGCGTGTTTTTTAGATTCCTTTCAGATTTTTTTTTTGTGTTGCGCTTCTTTGATATTGGCTTGATTATTTTGGGTCTCATGTATGTTTGAGGGTTGATTATTCGCTATGTGCATGTACTCGTATGTAAGCACGTATGTATGTATGTATGTTTAGTTGTTGGATGCCTGTAAGAAGCGGAATTTCGTCCACTGACACAATAGGTGGAGCGCAAAATCAAAATTGAAATAACGAGTGTGTGGGGCGTATGAGTGTTTTTGGCGAGCATGTGTGCCTGTGTGTGTGTGTGCGAGGGCATAAGATCATGTACATACTTGAAAACATAAGTAAGCATAGCGCGCGTTTTACCTCTTTTGTGATTGATTGATTTGTATGCTGCTTGAGACGCAAATCAAGCACGTATTTCATTCTTTCAGGCCAAATGTAACTCCTGGTACGTTTTTTTAATACAGTTTCCGAAGTTTAAATGGCCGTAACGTTCATTTTAAAGGTCGTCGATGATTTTAGCGCCTCAACTAAATGAGGCTAATTATGAAACAAAAAGAATGTCACGGGGTGTGCCACAGCAAACAATTCAGCACCTTGAACGGAAATCGTTTTGTGATACTCAAAGGTGTCATTGATTGCTGGGTGCTTGTCAATCAACTTACAGCAATTGTTGTTAAATAAAAGATTGAAAGTTATTATAGAATCTTACAAAGTTGTGCCAAAGTTCCGTCCTTGCCAGCTTCCTTAGTGATGGGTGTTGAGTAAGCTCCATTTACAGCGTTCGAAAGGCTGGACTTAGGAAATAAGTCACTGGATGCCAGTGCTTGGGGACGTGGGGCTATGTGATTTATGCTGGCGAAAAGTTGCAGGCCTTTCAGAACACCGCACTCAGAACTGACTCGGGATATGTACTTCCTTATGGCACCGTAATAGATACAATTTACACAGTGAGGCAAACATGCAAAGAGCTACAACTCTACAACAACCTGATTGAACCGCCGGCAAGTAAGGATACATCTACGTAAGTACAATAATGAGATCCGTAAAAATATTTATATCTATGTACTTTTGATCCAAAGGGCCATTGATAGACCATCAACAGCATCCTCACATAGTCGGTAAAGTTTTTTCCCTTCTCCCGTACGTTGAACGCCGTCATTCATCACGCCTCAGTTACTTAACCAACCAGCCACCCTGCGGGATTTAATTAACATCAGACTTAAGTAATCTTAAAATCGATCGAAAATTGGGTTTGATTAACATTTGCTTGCAATTTTTATCATTTTCCTGTTGTCATTGCTCAGGAAAACGCCTCGTCTTAATTTCCTGTCAGGTAATTTAGCTATGGATGTTTGTGTGTGATGCCGCTCCTTGTCATATTGCAAACATAATAAATGATGAATTTGTGTGCTTGTTGTTGCGTTGGAAGAGTGGATTAGAAAATTTCGAATGTGTAAACCAAACGGAAATTCAAGTTGAATCACAAGATTTCGAAATGTCACCGCTACTCCGTACTTGCTAGTGGATTCTGCAGAACAGCGTAAACCTAGGTAATCATGGAGTCCTTAGCTCTTTTGGTAGAAGTTTTGCTGGTACTTGTTATGGGCATGCCAGAGAAAGGTGGATGCCTCGGAGCCTCTAATTGACGTCACCTTGCGGCACGGCTAAAGTCACCTAGGAGACTAACTGCCAATTAATCAATGAATACATTGTAATCGATGTTTGTACCTATGTATGTATGTATGTACCTTATCATTTGTTGTTATTATTGTACCTAAATGACACAGAAAACCATTTCACAATCGATTCCCCAATTTCCTTGGCAATCAGGTTTAGCTGCGGAAGTGCAAGTTTAAGAAAGGGAGCGCCACACGTCCATACTCTTTTCAGTGCTTATCTGTTTTTGACGTCATTGTACGAGTATCTTTAACATGACACTTCTGTCCCCATCAACCATCAAAGTATTCCTATTAATATATTCACTTTTATCTGCGTAGTATGTGTGTATCTTTGTTGTTGTTGTTAACACCATTTGCTTAGCTGTCATATAGTCGATACATCCAGCGCGTTAAGCAAATTAATGTTCTTGTGCCTAAAAAGGGAATCGGTTCCAGTGTGCACACACCTGAGTACGTAGACTCACTCAATCAAAACGAATAATTTATAGCTCAACATTTTGAGCGTCAATTTGGAGTTGTGTGAATATGACCCTACAGGGAACTCAGTAACTAGTGGGCTACATTACTGGTTCAGAATTAGATCTAAATTGCTAAATTAGCACTAGTTTCACAGTAATCAGATGTTGAGTAGTTAAAAAAAGGTAGTAATCATAACAAAGTATTTTGAGATGAGTTTTGACGATTAAAAAACATAAGAAATTTTCATTAAACCCCAGTTCCTCAAGGCACATTTAACTGCTTAAAAAGTGATCGAGAAATATGGTAGCGCTTTCGGTAACGCAGAATGAAGTTACTCCAAGCTGAGATAAAAGAGCTAGAAGTGCTGGTTCTACTTTTTGCAACAAACTTCTGGGATCGGAGAATTTATGTCAAGTCCGAATGTCTTCTTATTATCGAAAGTATACTTCGAGACTTTGGAGCCACTGTATGTATGTATATTGGTGATCTGATTTTATTGTTTTTTTAACCTTAAAACAAGTATGGCAAGACATTTGAGGTATGCAAAATGAAATTCCACTGCTGTTGCTTGTTAAGTCCTCTCCAAGCTCATGCCAGCTTGTTGATTTCTTATAAAGTTTTCACTTTGCAGGTCATCCTTATATTGTTTGTATATATAATTGGTTATTGGTTTCAATAAAAATATTAGCCACAAGCATGTACAGAAATATTTCTTTCGTACGAACTATTTATGTAGAAAGAAAGGATATGCGCATTAGACCCTGCATAAAATCAGTTTTTAGTTAAAATAACAAAATATGAAAGTTAAAAAAGTAATATTCATATCGAATAAATTGGAATCCTACGAAGCATTTCAGGTAACTTTTTCTTGAGCTAGATAAATTAAACTTGGTTCTGGTTATGATTGTACCATGTACGACGCTGATCGACTTAATTAAAAATTCTTTGCCGTTTTTGAGTAAGTTTCTGGGGACGTAAAAATTCGAAACTACGTAGTTCAAAACTCCGTAACCTGGCTAAATTTTATTGGAAAAATTTTGGTAGGTGGCCAACGGATCGAGCTATTGAGAAAATTCGTTTCAGACCTCTTGACTGCTCAGCACACGATGATAATAAATTTGCATAAAACAAAATTCCGCTAGGTGGCGCTAAAAGATATAACTGAAAACAGCTTAAATCCTGACTCAAAAACTGCTAAAAATGCAATGCTATGTGAACGGAGAAAGAGCCTCAGCTCAGAATGTTTTTGTATCCGCATCCAAGAGAATTCGCAGAGAGAAGCGGATACACTGACTGAAATATCTTTAAAGTCGTGAAGAAAAAAATCTGGAGCGGTCTAATTATACGTACCAACATACATCTATATAATTTTTAAATAATAGAGCAATATAGTTAACACAATATAATACATACACATAAGCTCTTACATACATACTATGTATAGAAAAATTGCACACACAAGCCGAATGTAGAAAATTCAAATAATTTTGACGTATTCAAAATCTTTACAACTCTTGCAACTTCAAAAATATTTCAGCTATACAAAAGCCAACTAAAAGGATGTGGCAGGAATTTCATAATTTTATTCCATACGTTCTACTACATACATATATGCATATTGTTATTGTTGTTGTGAATGTATGTTGCATTAGTTGGGTTCTTATTTGCTTCTTATGCCATAATGTAAAGTTTTCGGTGCTTCAATATCATCATCTCAGGCAGGCCGAATGCTTGGGTAATTTGTTGCATGTAAAAAAAAGCCAACTACAAACTTAGAGGTCCTTGGTAAAATGTAATAAATATGCGTATGCATGTATGTGTGTGTGTGTGTGTGTATGTGCTATGCATGCGTGCACTCACACACATACGAATGTATGCAGAAACTATGAATACAAGCAATAAGATGTAGTTTTATTAGAATTTAACAATTTTTTTACACATCCTTTTTGCTGTTTGCAGTTTTGTTATGTGAGAGCTTTACTAGTGGTACGCTGTTCGTTGGTTGTTGGCTCATTGCTACTACGAATTATGGATGTATTATGATGGTTGCATGCATGAGCTGATGGCGCAGAAATTCCCTTTCGCTGCTGCTGCTGCTGCTGCTGCAGTGTTTGTTGCAAAAGTGCTTGCTCGTTATTGAGTTATGGCTTTTGCGGTATGTGAATGTGAGTCAAAAAGGCGGAAGCGCACAAAAACCGAAAGAAAGAAAACGAACGAAAAAAATCATATTTGTATGCACGAGCTGCAACAACTAAAGCAACAACTGCAACAACAGCAACAATAATAATAAAAATCCAAGCATTGTATAAGCTCGCAAAAGCTGAGCTTCATTTATTTTTGTTGTTGTCATTGTTGCAGGATGCATAGAAAAATACAAAAACTCCAGAAGTGGTCGAAATGAAAAAAAAGCAAACCGGAAAGTCAAACATAGTAAAATGAAAAATGGCAAGAAAAAAATCGTGTACTTTTGATTATCCTTTTGAATTTGAGTTGCAGTTGATGCATGAAAGCATGTTGTTCGTCTCGACAATGGCTTTGACAACCACAAAAACAACCACAACAGAGTAACCTAACTAAAAAGAAAGTCTAATATTGGATCATGTCAAAGATTATATATAACCGATAGTGAGATGCATTTTTTATTTTTAGCGAACATCTCCTCCAATATTACCGGCGCCCACACTAAGGACTCGGTTTAAATGCGTCGTAAAATAATGGAAGCGCCACCGAAATCGCGATCACTTTCTGTTTCTTTCAGGATGGCGTTTAAAACTTTCCTTGATGTTACTCTGCTGCTCTTTGTGGGAATTTAGTTCTTCATCATTTCAATAAAAACAAACTTCTCACTATCACTATTGGGTATACAAGTTAGTTTGAATTCATGCACTATTCTTCAACAGCAACAACAACAACTACAACACAAATAACTATAGGTACTTGACTGTTTACGAATTTCGAGTTATACGAGCCATAAGAGTCGAGCAAGCCAACCGGAATCATTGAAGGATTTGTTATTACTGTTTGTAGTTTTTGGATTTGTTTGCTGTTCTTGTTGTTGCTTTTGCTGTTGTATTCGCCTTACTGTAGAACATTTTGGACTTCACATATTGACTTTGTATTTTTAATGCGATTTTTTTTCTTAGATTTTCAAAGAGGCAAATTGGCAGCGTAATGTAACGTTATAAATACATACACACGCATACTTTTGTCATGCAGTACTTCCATAACTAGTAAGAAAATACAGTCGAACTCCCATAACTCGAACTTCTATAACTCGAATTATCTATAACTCGAACGAAAATGGTTGGCAAGTAGCATTAAGAAAGAATTTGCATACAAATTTTGTTCCATAACTCGAACTTCCATAACTCGAAGTTCTCCATAACTCGAAAGAAAATCCATACACATTCCATATAGGTAAAGCATTTCTATAACTCGAAGTAACGCATATTTGACTTGAATTTCGCTTCACAATTCGGGGAAATCCCTTTTTGTACATGAAATGCTTTCTTTGGAAGTTTGCTTTGTAGTTCGGGGAATTCCTTTTTGTACATCGAATGTACGAATTGTGGCTAAAAGCAAACGATATAACAACCAATGCCAGTCCTCAAGATTATTTTGAAGTAGTTAGATAGCGAGCTTTTCACAAGTGGCTTCCCTACAGAAAATGACATTGTGGAGCAATACTGCCCTGAATGGGAGGATGCAAACGTAGAGAGTGATGAAGAGTCTTAGGAGGAAGAAACTATTAATCAGCCTTCCAGAATTGATGTAGAAAACTCTTTTCGAACATTGAGTTTATATTTGACAACCAATGACACTACTACTGATGAACATTACAAGGCCTTAAGCACATTGGAGTCCTTTTTTGCCGAAAACAACCAAAAACAAGTAAGGGAAGGGCTGTCTTCGGCTGTGCCGAAGGCTTCATACCTTTCATGAATACGCATAACTTTTTTAAGTGTCCGATCCTTACTTACAATTGGTACAAACTCTTCAAAACTGTTAATTTGAAAATACATGGCCCAAACCAGAGTTATCGGAGCAATCGATTATATGGGAGCTATATGTTATGTTAGTCCGATCTGTATGATTTTCACTGCACACATCACATATGTAATAAGTACCAAACCTGCAAAATTTTACGTTCCTAGCTTCTTAACTGCAAAATCTATAGCCCAAAACCCATTTATCGAAACTATCGATTATATGGGAGCTATATGTTTGGTTGGTCCGATTTGAGTCATTTTCACTACACATGTTACTTATACAATATGTACGAAAAGTGCAAAATTTTGCGGTCCTAGCTTTTTAATTGCAAGATTTATAGACCAAAACCCGTTTATCGGAACAATCGATTGTATGGGAGCTATGCTTGGTATCGGTCCGATCTGGCTGGTTCCGACAAATGATTAATCCCATGCAAAATGGCGGCCCTATACCAAATTTCATCGAGATAGGTCTAAAATTGAGGGACTAGTTTGCGTTCAAACAGACAGACGGACAGACGGACGGACAGACGGACATGGCTAAATCAACTCAGCTTATCATCCTGATCATTTCGGTATACTTAATGGTGGGTCTATCTCTTCTTCTTCTCATACTTACAAACATCGGACCAAAGTTATAATACCATTTCATGTTCATGAAAGGTATAAAAAGTTAACTTTCAGTCATTAATTTAAGAATATTTCCCTGCATTGTAACTTTCTTTAATAGTTTTTTGTAACTCAATGTTTTAAAATAAAAATTGCCATTCAAATGTAGTTTAAAAACACAAACATGTATGAAATTGACTTTTTTTTACTAAAAATTAAAGAATTCTATAATTCGAAGTCTCCGTAACTCGAACTTTTTTGTGGGATTTAGGCGATTCGAGTTATGGAAGTTCGACTGTATACTAGTTCAGAGCTAGAATATTTCAACTCCCAACGAACTAGCTCGAAAGTGACAAAAATTGGAAAAAGCAGGAAACAGTTTTTTATTTTAGAAATTCCGGGAGCAGCCAGAGATGAAAAAGATTTAGTAAATATATTTTTTAGATTTATTCGTACTAAGATACCATCTCTGCAAGTAATTGAATTATTTAAACTTGAAAATTGTCACTGAAATCGCATATGGGTGTTTCCATGCAGCCGTATGCGACATTCGTACACTTTTGGAGTAATATAAATCTCACATAAAACGAGTTTTCGCGAAAATAAAAATACAGTTACGTTGCAATTAAAAAGAAGTATGTTTGGAAAAAAAATGGTCGCCCTGAAAGCTTTGGTGTCTAAAATATCCGTTCAAAATAAGGTGATAACTTACGCGACAAAAACGGAAGTGCTTATATTGTGCACATACATATATGCGAAAGTCTGCGAATCAAGCCAGTTCTTAATTTCTTTGAATATTCGTAACCTAAGCTAAATAATGCACCTTTACAATCCTCTCATATTTAAAGAGAAATCATCTCTTTATATTGTTATTTAAAAAAAAAACTAAATAACGTACGCGACATAACGTACGCGACAATTTTTCTAGTATATTAATAATAAAATGCAGGGACGTAACTGTTATAAGAAATATGATAAAAAGGTCCCATTTAACCATTAATACTGATGTATTCAAATATTGGTTATAATTAACCATTACCGTAAGACATATGAGACGGTTAGAAGCAAAGGGGTGTAAGTCCCTACATCATAGCAAAAACGAAAATAAATAAGTTCAATTTCTCAAAACTATCTTACGAAGGACTTGATCAGGTTTCATGTGTATCAAATTTACATTACTACCAAACACACCCTTGGAATAAACAATTTCACAAATTTGTATCTGTAACATATATAGCCGATAGATATCAAACCTGTTTAAGTCCTTCGTAAGATAACTTTGAAAAATTGAAGTTAATTATTTTCGTTTTTGCCATGATGTAGGGACTTACACCCCTTTGCTTCTAACCGCCTCATATGTATTTTATATTGGTCAACATAACCATTATAAATGAGAGAAACATTTTTTGGTTAACAATAACCATTATTGTAAGTAATATGATTTTTTTAGTTATCGGTAGCAAAAAAATTCAAACAATATAAAACAACTTGAGTTGCTGGAGTGGCATGACCAATGTCTGCAAGTTCCTCGAGGAAAAATCTACCACTATTCAGCAAAAATAGTTTGCTGTCGAGTGGGTCACCGATAATTAAAAAATGTATTACTTGCGATAAGGGTTATTCGTAACCAAAAAAATAAATCTCTCATTTATATTGGTTACGATGACTAAAATAAAATAAATCTGATGATAATGTGAATTCTGAAAAAAAAATAACAATTATTTTCGGTCCCTGGTAAAATGTTTTTTGTTTGAAATTTACACTTTAATTAGGAAACAAAATAAAAATGTATTCTTATTATAAAAACTATATGATAATGAAAATAAAATCGAATTCATAACATATGTATTTGTTGATATACATTCTTTATATATTTACATAAACTCTAATATTTTCTCGTAAGGAGTATGCCGTTCGAGCAGTATTTATATGTATGTTGACTGTCGACGAATATATCGATATATTCACAAGCGTATTTATAAAATGAAAAAGTATATGGTAAAATTATATTATTAGCTTTTACTATTTGCCACACCTTTCTCTTTATAACAACACCTATTCCATCCACAGCGCCTTTGCCATGCGAGGTGGCAAAGAAATTCCATTCAAAATATTTGCAGCTAAATTTATTTACAAAATAAGGGATGCTTGTTAAAATAAACTTATTTTTAAACTGCACCTATGTATTCAGGATAATGTTATTGAAAAAATTGCTTTTAACGTCGATTTTAATGTATTACAATAAAATATTCATACTTAAAATAACGTATGCGACAAACTTTAAAGGGTAATACAATTTTTATTACTTCGATTCAAAAGAAAATTTCACCGAATATATTTAACTAGAAGATCTCTTGATTTGGAGTTGTAATCTCTATTACTTGCGACTGTCAATACACAAATGATATAGACAAATAATGTTTTTGCATAACGTACGCGACAAAGGTATACTATCAAAAGTAAATAAAAAAAATACCGTTATTCGAGTTCAAACTTCTCTTTTTCTCATTTTTGTAAGTAGTTGGCATTGTTAATTTAATTTTAAAATGTATTTGCACTACTTCAAATCTCTTAATTTAGGTAATTCGGAAGAGAAAATAGTTGATTCAATTTGCGAAAACTGAGTTGAAGAAAACCTAAGTTTTACTCTTCCGTTTATGAGTTTTAAGATACCAACAAGCTGTAAATACTTCCATTTTATAAAAATTCAATTACTTTTCCCTTAATAATTCGTCTTAAAACCCATTTTCTGGTCATATAATTTTTTCAGTCGTGGTTGACCTTCTCATGGAAACACCCATATGTTCTAATGGTATATTTTGAACTAGTTTGAGACTGATACTTTTATGTATACTGTGCTACTGTGGATCTTCCATATAGGCAACAGATATTTTGCTTCAGCCAGATTTCGAACAGATATACATACATATACTAGATTTATACTAGTTCCAAATGAAACTTAAACATTTGAGTTCAATCATGGGAGTAACAATTTTTCAAATTCCTCAGAGTCTGGATAAGTAGGTACTGGGTCCACATGTGAGAGATACAAGTTCTAATATTGTTGCTGAAAATTGCAAATTTAAAAATTAAGTGCTACTGGGATTTGATTTTTTGTTGGTACACATTTGATCTTTTTCGAAATAGGTTGGGACCAGTTGAGGCCACTTCGAAGATACTTGTTGCAGATTATTAATTTTACAACCGATGAATTTTAAAATTAAAATTTTTTGAGAATGCGCAATAAAATTTTTTTATTTTTTCATAGAACATTATTAAAATGATATTCAAAGATATTCATTCTACAGGTCTGAGCGCAATATCGTCAGTTCGGAAGGTTTGAAGCATCATGGAGTCTCGACAAATTAAATTTTTTATTTATTTCTCTTTAAAAAAAAGCGTTTATTTTGTTGGAGAGTTGGCGTAAACATTTTTTTTATTTTTTTTATTTCGTCGTATTCTTGAGTTATCCTTCAAAGCTATTTCAAACTCAAAATAGATGATATTTTCTTAAAGATTTAAAGCAAAATAAAAACCCTTATCCATAAATACATACAAACATACATATGTATGTACATTTACCCATACTTTGTGCACTACTTCAACCACTACAACAACAACAGCAACACTTACCTGAATAATACATTTTGATCAACCGTGCGAAATTCAAAATTCAATTTACGCCAAACAAAATGATAATCCATCTATCATTCATCGGCAGTCATATTTGTGAAGAGAAGGCGAAGGGGGAATTGGTAAGTAAAAAAGATGTGACAAAAAAAGCGCAATGATTAACCAACCGGCAGGTAACAACAACAAAAATATACAACAAAAACAAACACATATATTTTCATGGCTTTGCATACTAGGATACGTATGTATGTATGTATATATGTTTGTTTGTATCAATCGTAAATCTCAAGCGTGTTTTGGTGTTGGATCTGAAGCTGGGGCTTACGCTCCCTTACATACATACATAGCCAGAAAACCGAGCAGATAACAGATCATCAGCAGCAGCGCAGCTACGTAAATTCATACATACATACATACAGTCATGGGTGTACTCATAGGAGGGCGTACAGTAGAGAGTACCTGTTCCCCACCGGAAAGTTAAGAAATGCTTGAAACATGCCTACTACATTAGCCTCCAAGGAAATCACCCACCGCCAGTCGCGTCCATTGCACGACTCTGACTATTTAGTGCAGGGCCCACTTGAGTAGGCATTTCTATGCCATTTTCCGAGCAAAAAATTCGGAACGATGTAGAACAAGAGCTCCCTTTTTTCCTGCTTACGTCGAGGAATCTCCGTCGCTTGTCTTACTTGACTTGTAGGTGAAAGCAGAGCATCTCCAAACTCAAAGAAGCTCCACACTACAACACTGACCTAAACCTAAGCTGATAAAGACACAAGTGTGAGATTTCTCGTTAGATGTTTGTTATAGCAAGACTAAATGTAACTCACGTCCAGACCTGTTAAGTAATGATTACTAATCGTAATGAGTAGTAATTTAAATACTTTGGTTTTAGTTTAAAGTAGTCAATTCTTTTCAAGTACAATTACATTTTATCGATTAGTACTCGTGTACAACTACTTGTAATTGAATAGTAATTGGAATTACCATCAATTACCAAAATTAATTGAAAGGAGTTGAAAGTAGTTGACAAAGTAGTTGAAGTACTTTTGCCAATTACTTTCAATTATTTTCAATTACTTTCAAGTACTTGATAGATACCATTTTTATGTATTTCCAAAAATTTTTGTATTTTTATTTATTTAATTTCATTTTATATATTTACCTAGTTTATTTTTAAAATAGGCGTTAAATTATTCCGCTTTATTTATATAAAATGAAATTAAATAAATAAAAATAGAAAAATTTTTGAAATACATAAATATGGTATCAAGTACTTGAAAGTAATTGAAAATAATTGAAAGTAATTGGCAAAAGTACTTCAACTACTTTGTCAACTACTTTCAACTCCTTTCAATTAATTTTGGTAATTGATGGTAATTCCAATTACTATTCAATTACAAGTAGTTGTACTCGAGTACTAATTGAATCTCAGCTGAAAAGCAATTACTATTTAATTACAAATACTTTATGAAGTAATTGTAATGAGTAGTAATTGTACTCGAAATTTAACAGGTCTGCTCACGTCCCACCAGCTTTCATATATTCGCTACGCCCATGTACACATTGGCACCATTAATATTTTATTTTTATCTCAAGTTTTTTTTGCATTGCCTTCCTTCCCCACCCCCCACCGCCATGCATTCTTTGTAGCTTGTTACGGTTGCCATTTCGATATTTGTATATTGAAAGAAATGACAAATGCGTGGCTGCGCGCTCTGATAAGAATTTTTATAGCAACTTTTTAAGGAAATTCCCTGTGCAGAGGAAATTGCGCGAATGTATGCACTCCGCGTATCCCCTTCCATGATGCAGCAAGCGATTCGTATACGAGTACGTCTTATATTATGATATACGAATAAAGAAGTCACAGTTTATGCGTTGTTGGGTGGAGCACTGAAATCTTTTTGAAAGTTATGGCTTTTGGCCAATATGGAATGACACAAGATAGTGCTTCTAACAGTTTGAACTGCTAGTACAATGCCTAAAGATAGTATAGTTCTCTTCAGGTATAGGAGTTGTAATAAAAAGTTCAGAGCGTTGGCTTTTGGAGTGTGCCCCCGTTTAATAGATATATCGATAAAATTTGGCATGGGTCCACCATTTTGTATTATATTAATCATTTGCCGGAACCAGCAAAGTCGGACCAACACAACGCATAGCTCCCATACAATCGATTGTTCCAATAAAAAAAACGTTGGCCTATAACTCTTACAACTAAACAGTTTAGGACCTATTATATACATATGTAATGTGGGTAGTGAAAATCAGCTAGATAGGACCTACATACATAACATAAAACTCCCATACAATCGATTGCTCCGATAAATGGGTTTGGGCTATTTATTTTTAAATTACAAGTTTTGAAAACAAACATTTTTGCCGTCGAATCGCATATGAAGACCGATAGTATCAATGAAACTAGTTGTTGTTTTTTGTTAAGTTAGTAAAATTATGTTTCTTTACCAAGACGGTGTCGTTGTTTAGTTTTTCATAACAAAGCTGCAATGTGCGTTTCAGTCGACAGTTTTCTTTCAATTAAAAAGCAGATCTGCTAGTTGTAATAAATATTTCAATTAGCAGCACAGAAAGTGTGGTGTATATCGGAAATGTTTAACAAAAATATTGTTAAGAGAACTCATAGCAAAATATAAAAATATTAACAGGGTGGATTGTACAACAAAATTGCAACAACAGAGTAGAATAACAAAGTGCTTGCGATCGGTGCGTCAATTGTTGAGTGCGAGTGTTGAGTCGTAGAGTTTAAAAATAAAAAAAAAAAATTTAAAAAAACTGGAAAGCATTCGTTATGCTTTTTCTGAGTGCTGTTCGCTGCTGTGTTTAGAAAACGAATGCAGTGGACGTGCTTTTTCGCTAGTTGTGTGTGTGACTGTGTAGGTAAAAACTTTGAGGGGTTGTGTTTTTTTTTTCTTTTTTATTTTCCACCACCATTTTTTCACATTTTTGGACTCATTTTTTTTCTAGGGCAAAATACCCTTCGGAACTTTTTTGTTGCAAAAAAAGCATGCAACTTCAATGAGAAGATAGAGAAAAATGTGTTTGTATGTATGTTTGTGTGAATTGCATTTGTATTTCAAGGAGCATACGAAAGAGCGAATCCTTGCTGAGAGCAAAATTGGCAGTGCGCGTGTCCAACACTTGACTGAGATGGTTGCCGCTTTGCTTGCACGTGTGGTGTGTGTATGTGTGCTGCTTTTGCTCAATGGCGTCATGGCAGTATGAGCCTGCCACATACCACTTGCCACAATTTATTACGAGGGGGTGGCAAATATGCTTTGTGCTTTCGATTCCCATCTCTGCTTCCAGTATTACTCTATTTATTTATTACTCCAACACATGCATTAGAATTGGCAACGCTTGTCGGTCGTCCATGTCGGTGTCGGTGTCGGCATTATCTTCAAGTTGCTTCGCACTTTTACACTTTGTTGTTTGGCTGTGAAGTTGGCAAAGTCATCAGCGGACAGTAACAGTCGGGCATTGTGCTTGACTGGTGCGTCGCGACTCAATCATCCGCCCAACGCGGAGAGTAACATACTAGTCATCGTCTTTATGATGAGTCCGTGCGCTTGCGGTGCATAAGTAACGTATATTAGACTCACTTAAAAGGACTACAAAGTTAATATTTCTTCGCTACGAGAGCGTGGATATGTTGTAAATACGCTGTAGAATTGTGAGCTGAATTTTCTTTTGCGAATCATTACATCCACGCGTCAATATATACAAATATTTTGTTCGCTGTTGATTGCTTCCTTGGAGTCTGTGTGGCATTACTCTGGATGTTTGTTACACGCAGCGCCGCTACCCACCCCCGTTACACTTGGCAAGCATTGATGGAGCCGTTGAAGAAGAAACGCGAAGACGCGCTCCCAAATTGTTTAGCGTTTCAGTGGTGATAAGGCGCCACTAAAGAAGAAAAGGAATCTCAGTGCTGTTCGCATTGCGTGCAATTCAAATAGTCAAATGAAATTTCATTCCTCAACGTGAGGCGCATCTGAAAGGTTGTCGGCGGCTTTATACTTAATAAAATAATACATTTGGGGGATTACCCCCAAAAATAAGACAATGGGCAATATTAGCAATGTGAATGCTACCGTGCAAAATTGGCTAAAATTATAAAGTGTTAAAGCATAAACTATTTTGACTACAAAAAAAGAAGAAAAAAAAGAGACAAACCCTCATGCGAAACGAGAAGTGTTTAAAAATTTAATTGCTCAAAAATTGTTGACTTTAGAAACTTGTTTTTAATAAAAACTTACGGTGGCAGTGAACTTTGCTCGGGTGTTACAGCTGAAAGAGGTAAGTGAAATTGTGTTGGGTGTGTTTTGGACAAAGTGAAAGTGAAGTGAAGTCCTTAAGATTTCTTTCAAAAAAAAAAGCTGAACATTTATTGCAGTACATTCAACTTTGACCTAACCAAATTTGGTTTAAAATTTAAACTTTCAATTTTAATTAATACTGTCTTCCGTGAAACTGACTGCCATAAATCTATAACAGATGAATCGGATGCAATTTGCCAGTTTCACGAATTAGTTTGAGTGAAAAATAAATGCAGATTTCATATAAAATTTTAGTTAAAAACTTATTTTTGGTTTAAATTTCGTTCGTGGAACCGGATTATAGAACACAAAAAATTTAGATACTACTTCGAACTCATATTTTTCATTGAAAATATGAAAATAAACATTATCTGGGGCCGAAAGTTTTGTATTAAATGATAACAGTTTTTTCGAATTTCGTGTACTATTTTTTTTTGGTTGCTTAACAAATGTTTGAATTGAAAGCTACAAAAAAATAAACAAGCAGAAAAAATAATAAACCAACACTTTGATAGTTATCTCTCAAGTGACTAGTTCAAGTTTTTCAAGGGAATTTCAAATTTTGACAATAAAATTTTTTTTTTGCTATTTTTTTCATAACTCGCTAAGTGCTTACAAAAAAAATTTACTAAGGTCTTTATGCTAAACAAAATATTTTTACGTTCTCATAACATAAAGTGGGTCGTGGTGATTATTATCAAATTGCTTATACCTATAAACAATTATAATACGAAGACTTGTTCAGCTAAAACTCGTTTGTTAATTTTGTATAAAAATATAGATAGTGCTTTCATAAAAGTTGTATATCCAGTGTTTAGAGGTGAATGCAAAATTTTTTGGAAATTTCAAAAATCTTTGAGAAAATTGGAAAATTTAAGGTGATATTTCCAAAAAAAAAATCTAAGTATGCAGTTGTGTAGCCTAGTCTCACAAAAAGTTAGCCTACATATGCTCAAATATAGTTTAATTTTTTAAGAGCAAATAAATAAGTTTTTATAATTTTTGAGCATCAGAAATGCTGTTTCTTCTATATCTTTAACAATAATAACTTGAGTTTAAAAATCAAATAATCACACTTTTCATTCCTCACTTTTTTGAAGTCAAACAAAAAAACGTTTTTCCAGCGAAATGACATATTGAAAAATCTTACAAAACTTATTTTTTACATAATTTTTTAAGTGCTCACTAACAAAAATTACCAATTAAACAAAAATATTTATAAACATACATGTATTATTACATCCGTACACAGATTGAAAAAAATATTTGGTTCATTTTTAATCCTTACTTTTTGCGCACTGTAAGTTTTTCCCTGTTTTCTTAAGACACTTAGAAAATATTGAATATCATATATTATGTAATATAAAACAGTAAATAATTGTTATCCCTTCATAAAAATAAGTTATTTAGTGTTTTTAAGTTCCTCTAAAACAGTTTCGAAAAATTAATTAACTTGGTTGGGACCTTAAAGCAAATTAGTTAACATTTGGGATCTAAAGATTGCTACATTTTAAATGTTATTCGAAATTTACTTATTATCAATTCATAGTTTTTTTTAAGAATCCATTTGTAGTAATCAATTTCAAAATTAAATATGCCAAAACTATTATTATTTGATAACTTTTTGTTTATTCTCAGCTGAAGATGTAGAAAAGTAAAAAACTTTTTTTATTTTTGGAAAATACTTTTCTGCTGTTTTTCAATAAAAGAAAGAATCCAGACTGCATAGTGAATATAAAATTTTTAACATATTAGTGATTCACTAGGCGCCTTCAAATTGGCTTATTGGGTAATAATCATATTAAATGTATTTGAAAAATTGTTAAAAATTTAAATGAAGCACTTTGGCGACTTCTGGAAACGAGAGACAGCCAAAAAGATGAAAGAATAAAAATCTCCAATGCATCCAAATAAATTATTTCAAAACCATGCAAAAGCTGACGTTTTATAAATAAATTTATTTTATCACAGCAAAATTAGATTTTATTTAAATACAAATATTTATTAATCAACACTTTTATAAAAGAAAAATGTCCAATAAGCGGTTTATTTTAAATATCGCTTTTAAGAAAAACCAACTTTAGGCTATATTAAATAGACTAACTGATGGAATATCGATCTTAGGTAATGTGAATTTTTAAAAAATTTCTTTTTCAAAAACAGTCCCACAAATACCCATGATTTTAGTTCAAAGCTTCAGAGTGTCGCTAATATTCGGTGCAATACGTTCTAAAGCGGTTTTAAATTGAAAAATTCCTTCCCAACCTCCGTTCTAAACTTTCTCATTTGCTATCAGACTGAACAGAAATTTAAAATACGTGCAGAGCGAGAGAGTAAGACAAGAAATTGCGGTATTGTTTTCTACTAAAAACTGCAGCTTTTGTCAATTTCAACATAGAGGTCAAAGGTTATTTAATGGGAAATTTAGCTTACTTTTGATTAACATTTTTTTTTGTGAAATGCGGAACAGCTGATCGTTTGACCCATTTAATAGGAGTACTCAGCAATAATTCTTCTGACTTGGAACAGCAGCTTCTGACAGACTACGAAACCTAATTTAAAATCTTTTATGAAAGTATGTATTTTTTTTAGATTGCCAGAATTTGTGTCCAAAACCGCCCTTTACAAAATTTGGTGAACCAGTATTAGAACCAAAAATATCCCATCTCAAGGCGTTCTTCAAACATTCTGCTCTAAGACGTTTTACAAAAATAATTTAAAATAAAGTGCTCTTTCACTCCGCCGTTGATCTCAAAGCTAACAGTTAATTCATAATAATTTTGCTCAACTCCACAAATTAAGTAATGTATTAAATTTTCACATAATTTGAATACTTTCAAATAATTTCAATGAAAAACACCCTCACTTTAAATGAAAATATTTGCAATTTCTATGAATTAACACGAAATAATAATCAAAATAAAACCAAAATAAACAAGCAGCACTTTGAACAACCGACTGCAACACGTCTTTCCGGCAAAAGCACAAATTACGTAATACGAAAATGAAGTCTCATCCCGCCATCGAATGCCTAAACATCACACAGCTGTGCCGGCGTATTGCCAATTTGCATAAATTAAAATTTTAATTATATGCATACATATGTACATATATACAATACGCGCGAGTAGAGTGTCCTTGTGACGTCACCATTACGCACAAGGCCAATTCAAATTAAACGAGAATACCCCATTTAATAATCAACACAACACAGGAATCTAATGAGAACGAAACAGGGCAGAAAGAAGTAGAAGATAACCCCAACCAAACACACAAAAAAAAGCACGAATGCCGGTCCCACCATAGCAACAAACAAACAAAAGAGAAAATAAATGAGGATACTGAAATAAAAAAAAAAACTTTTTGCGCTCTTAACTAAGAAAAAAAGTAAATTAAAATTACGTTGATGAGCGTCGTAACAGCGCAGCCTCGCTAACTTCATTATGCTCAAGCATTGCCAGGCAGTCTCATTTCGCGTTTCCGCCACATTTTGCTCAATTCAATGCAGCGCAGCATATTCCCCATTCACGTCGTCCTTGGCCGTGATTTACGTGCTGCCGCTGAGGCGCGAACGAACTAACGAGGAAACAGAAGGGATACTCGTACACTGTTCTACTGTGTTTTTATATTTCTCATTCATTAACATAATTTTAATTTGGGTTAGTGAGACAACGCCGCATTACGTTCGTTGAACTGTTGTGACGGGCTTTGCGAGGATGTTGCTGTTGATGAGTTTGAGGTGCTCTGGGGGCAGGACACAAAGTTTCAGCAAATGAATGGTAGATTGTGGCAGATGCGCTACATTCTGATGGATATTTGTACACATAAAATTATATATATACATACATATGTAGTATATATATGTATATGTATAAGTAAAAGTGTATTAATTTATTCGAGTGACTGTATGGCTGTCAGGATGTTGGAATGAGTCTGCAGTCGCTATTTAAATAAATATCTACTATCAATTATACTTATCATCATTATACCCAGCGTTTCTAATGCAGAAATGTTCGCCTTTGAAGCAAAAACTTTCAAATTGATTCACCTCAACTCACGTAATTGGCGTAACAAGATCAGTGCACGTCGGTCATCGTTTTAAGGGTCTTAAAGTATAAATCGGGCCGATAGTAGAGTTACCAGGTCCCTAACTCTGTAGTTCGATTCGAAAAATAACTGTTCGTTTTCGAGTGATTCGCATTCTTTACGAAATTTATGAATTTTCGTTGTCCGATTTTGTTTCACTTCGGATTTTATTTATCTCTCTTTCGGTTGTCGAAAATTCGGTTCTCACATTTTCGAAAATGATGAAAAATTTGAAATTTTAATTAAGCAAACGGGAAATCACCAAAATTTTTTTTCTTTAGATTAGATATACATATGTACATACATATGTATGTACATATATACTAAAACAATTAGTCTTTTTTTTATCGCAGCAAAATAGAAAAATAAATAAATTGGAAAAAGAACTCTAAGATTATTATATACACACATATTTAATAAAAGTACATACATATATGACTAAATTACAACTAGGTATAGAATCTGCAGTTTAAGCCTACCTAAATGATTTTTTTTCTTTCTCAATCAGCTTGTGGCTCCTCTTTCGTACTGCAATGTTATGTTAATGAGTAACGCGTCTAGTGCCGTATTCAACGGTGTTTTTCACAGCAATTACCCCTTTGCGGCTCATCGGCCTCTCATTTGCATAACTCACTCGCACTTTGTTGGATTTATGCAAATTATTTGTTGTTGTTTTTCTTTTTTTTGCTCACAACTTTTGCCAACGGCTGAAAATCCTTTCAGTTTCATTTAACACTGCTTACCTGTGATTGTATTTAATTATTCAATTTTTTTTTCTTTGATTTTTTCGACTTTGTTGTAACTGTCAGTTGGAGTGGTTGGTTGTTGTGCTCGCAAGCCACGCAGCTGTGTCAGCGTTTGCAAAATTTTAAAATTTCGTCTGTTAATTTGCATAATTTTTGGCAGTTCGATTGGCATTTTTGAGTTGTAACATTTATGTACGTTCTTGTTTGTTACAAAGTTGGTTGTTAGCTTATGTCGCGCTATTGTTGTTGTTTCTATTGTTGATTTCATAGTTTCAGACACCGTTTGCCGATTTTATGCAAATTTAAGTGTATTATTTGCAAATCATGTTTTCGAACCGATATCAATTGATTTGCACAACCGTTGTTAAGTAAAATATATATACATAGACAGTATGATATAGTAGACATATGTATGTACATATGTAGGTATCCGTTTGTTTGTGTGTACTATTAGCATAGTGTCTGAATTTGCAGAATACTCACTCGCCTAATTAAGGGATTAAATCATTTTGCTAACAAGGTGGTTGCCCTGCTACTCGTTTGGGATAGAAGCCTGATACAGTATGTGCAAAAAATCAATTTCCCAAGTCACAGATTTTCAGCTTCTGACGCCTGAAAAGATGGTATCTACTAGAATGGTTCAAATCTCAGATTCAGGTCTGAAACGAGTTTTTCAGTTTTACTCTAAAGACTGAATGTCGACTAAAAACCATAAAAGTTTTAATTCGTAATTTAATTTTTTTCATTCAATGGTGTGATTTTCGAAGTTTAAAATAATTAAAAATTAAAATAACAATTTAAATAATTTTCTAAGTTATTTAAATCAAAATATTGGCTTGAAGCGTTTTTATGATAGTTTTGAAAATCTCACTATTGAATATTTATTAGATATTTAAAATCCGTATACTATTATAGGCAAAATCCATCACTCTAAGTCAAAGGTCGCGCCGCCTTAAATTAAATATTTGAAAAGTGAAATAACGTCAATTGACCTTATTTCCATTTGCTATGTGAAATGAAGTCAACTGACGCTATTTCTAGCGACCTTGTTAAAAATTCAATATTCTCGCGCTGATTAATTCAAGAACCATATTTCGTTTTTACACACCATTTCTTGCTAAATATTGTTGTTGTTGTAACGCTACTTAGCCCTACCTAGGTAGTCAGTATCTTACCCGGTAATATCATCAAACTCTTCTAACGGAAGTCCTAGAAACCTAGCGGCTTCGACAGGGGTGGACCAGAGATATATGGGTGTTAGAAGAGTAGGCTCGGTTGAGCAGACAAAAAGATGGTTAAAATATTGTTGTTCTTATAGATTTGATTCCAAAAACCGATCGGTGGTGAAATAAGGAGCCCAGTAATAGATCTACAAACATAACTTCAAAATTCTAGATTATTTGGTTATTCCCTTTACATCGAAGTAAGCAATTTGCTATTATTAAACTATCTTCATTTTTTGATGTCATTGCATTCTTCAGCTTTGGAATTGTAGACACAGAAATCTAGCTCCAAGCACCACTCAATAAAACCAGATGATTTCTTAAAGCTATTTTATATTTCAAGTACTCTTTTACTTTTATTTAAAAACAAAAATCTGCACGGAATAAGATGTCAGGTTACAAGCTTATTTGCAGACTAATGAACGGATATTCATTATTTCTGCTCTAAAGGATTTACTCTACCATTTTCGCACGAATATATAGTTTGCAATGTTTTTTAGTAAACAAAATTTATTTTTACATATTCATTGTGCACAAAGCTACATACATACATACCCGCATATCCACAAATAAATATCTATATTCATATTTGATGGCTGATGGAGGTACAAATGTGAAACACTATTTACATATAAAAATTGCCAAAGCGAGGGTGGGTATGACAACAGAAGGGATGAGTGTTTATTATCCCTGATTGAGCGCTGTTAGGTGGGCGGTGAAAATTCACATATATACGTACACATTCACCCATACATATGCAAATAATTTGTACACATATTAATGCTGTCACGCCAACAGACATCGTTGTGCAAAAAATGGTTTTTCAAAGATTTTGCAAGCGAGTGATTTGTAGTTACCCTGCAAAAAATCGTGTGGCTAATCTCTAAAGAGAGTTATCGAGGATTGACTTGGTTTGAGGACTCCTTATTGCATGCATTGATGAAATTGCAAATGGCTGCAAGGACTGTGTTACCACTTGCCCGATCTTGTCGCACTTCTTACACAGAAATCCAATATTTCTTCTTTTCTTGTGGACGTTTGGGGGCAACCCAATAGCCATCATGTCAAACAGCCCTCTGCGTATGAAATTATGTTAACCCCTACAGGTTCTCTGCAACCGATTTTGCCCTAGGGCTTGGATGAGAGTATTATTGCTCACCGTGTTCGAATGACGCAGTAATCGTCCCATTCTAAGGTTTTTTTGGTAAAGCCCGAATCTGACCTGTAGAGCTCATACTAAGGACCAGTACAGGTGTAGTAGTCGTCAGCTTAAAAGAGGGCAACATTTTTTGGTGGATGTGTTCTTTGTTGGTTTATGTCTTTACTTATGTATGTATGTGTATGTGCGCATGTATTGTATGTCATGTAATCCTTTATGTTGCTTATTCTGCCATCCTCCTTACATCAATTTGTACAGTGTACGTATGTATGTATATGTGCGTTTGTCGTAGCAGCATTCGTACTTCACATCCTTTTCAATCGCATTCCGCGCAATTTTTTCTTTCATTCTTCAGCAAATGCTCAAACGCAAATAGCAGACATTTTGATTTGAATTGAATTTTTACATCCTTTGGCTAGCTTTTTTACTGTCAGTTATTTTCTTATTTGATACTTGAGTGTATTTTCATCACAGGTGGGCACTGTTGCCCTAGTAATAATGATGCAAATAAATATTTGCTGGTAATGAAATTTTACTTAAAGCTTTTTTTAATGTGCTGCTTACAGTAAATATGTATTTGTAGCAGAAAATAAATTTACTTTAAAGCATTTGTTTTTGCATTACAACTTCAATTAAACCCTTAATTAGAAATAAAAAAAGCATCAAATCTAAATGTCAATTGCTTTGTAAGTAAAATATTGCTGGTTACATAAAGTGCTGCAAAAGAAATAAATAACTTTTACAAAGAAATTAGAATATATTTTAGAGAATTCGAAATTTGGTTTGCATTATCATCAAAATTTATTTGCAGTTAATGCAATTTAATTTGCATTACTAATGGAAGTTTTTTGCATTATCAGCAAAATTGCACTGCAGTTACTGCAAGTTAATTTGCATTACTAATGGAAGTTTTTTTAAACCGGAAAATAGTGATAATCAATAAGAAATGCACTCCCAGTTTTTGAGCGATAAATGCTTGAAAAATTACAGCGAAAATTAATTCAAACAAGTAATGTTAATTAATTCGCATTAATAATAAATAGCATTACTAATGACTGATAACTGAAAATGTACTGACGATGAGTTAGAAATACACTCACAATGTCATTTTTGTATAATAAATATTTGAAGTAATTAAATGGAAAATTAATTAAAACTGGTAATGCAATTGAATTTGCATTACTAGTGGAATTCAATACAACTACACTCTCGTAGCAATTTTTAAGTGGCACCTGTTTAAACTAATTAAATGGAAAATTAATTCAAACTGATAATGCAATTGAATTTACATTACCAGTGAAATTTTATGTTTATGAGTGTTATTCTCATAACAATTTCTTAGTAATGAATATGTACTCTTCATGCAAATTAACTTTCAGTACTAGCTGGCACTGCACTGGGGTTTTCTTCAGTATGCCCTTATATGATATTATTGTAGGAACTCTTAACTTGCTTTTTCATGTGTGTACGTGCCTTGTACCTTCTTTGAAATCCTGCCTTTTGCTTCACTGCGCAGCTCGGCTCCTACGTTCTCTTAGCTATCTGCTTAGCAGCATTTGTCGCACTTGAATGCCACCAGAGAGGTGCTGCTGCTGCTGCTGAAGTCTGTCGTAAAAACACGTCAACCAATTTACAAATATTTTTATATGGTTTTGTATTTGTAGATATTAAAAATCAACTCTAACATCCTGTATTTGTCATGATTTTATTTTGCTCTTTGATTTGACTGTCATCAAATAAATTTCATGAGACATGAGATGCGAATGCCTAATAGGTAACTTTGATAGGGGTGGAGGGGTTTGCTTAAATGTTTTAAAAATGCTTAAATGCTTTAAACTTATTTTAAGGAGTTGTAACGAGACTACGCCGTATGATTAAGGGCAGGTACATGAGGGAAATCTGTGTTAGGATATCTGAATGAGTTCATCCGAAAAAATCAGGTCAATAGTTTTATGGACTCACCAGCCATGCACTTCTGCTTCAGTAGGCACCACAACGAATTATAAATCTGCTCTAAGTCCTTGCTGAAGGAACTGACATGTACATACATTGAGAAGTTAAGTGTTGTCTCGAGAAACAAAAACTATTTTACACGACCTGTTCTCCCTATTGAGATTTCTTAAGAAACAAGTCATTTACCAGTTTAGCTACCACTTGCGTCTAATACTACCTATAACTACGTGTGCGAGTTTGTATATATCCATATGCAAATTTTCCAAAAGCACCCAGTGAATTTGCATTGAATTTTAGATTTCCATTTGTGCATCTCTTTGGCTTGTAGCTACTTAGCATGCTGTTCGATATTCGTCTAAACGCTGCATAGACAGCATGAGCTTGTTAAGGGATTTTACGAAAAGTTAATAAAATGCATATTTGACGAATAGTTTTCAACCCCCAAAAGGGCTGCTAACTGAGCCAGTAGTACGAGTATGTACAGAGATTCATTTAGCATTTGTATACTCTCGTCAAGCTTATTAAATATTTGCATATATTTTGCACAAAGACCCTTATCAGGAGATATGTTTTTTTATGCTTTAATCTTTACAAATTGTTTTTGTTGTTGCGTATGTATGTATATACATACATACACACGCGATTTCCGTCCTCGTTAAAATTTGTAATGCATTTTCTAAATTCACAAATTGAAATATGCAAATTAATTGTTGTTATTGGAATATTGCCTGTGGTATTTGAGGACTGTATTACTTGCCACCTATCTCGCCCATACAAAGCAAAAAAGAAGCATAGCGAGTTTATTTTATAGGTTATGTCGCAGTTGATCAATAGAAGGTTTTGAATTTGTCTCGACAACTAGTTTGCTTATTTTTCATAAGAAGTAGGTTAGAGAGAGGCCAGAAGAGTATTTAGCCGGTAAAACAGCAGAATACACAAGTCTTCTTAGTAAAATCGTGCCCTGGGGGGATCATCAGAGTTATCTTTATAATAGTTTTATGCAAAATATAAATATTTATATAAATAAAGCACACATTTCATGTCCTTAATAAAGAAGTTGATCAAATTTATTTTTCGTTTGGAATTTAAAAAGAAAAAACTTGAAAATTATGCTCATCATTATTTTTAAATTACTTACAGTCAATTGTGCTTCGCATCTAACCAATTTATTTGTATAAGCATTATTAGACCGTTCTGCAAAAAAAAAACCGTAATACATTGGAAAATAGGTTCTTATTAGAAGTCTTATAGAAAAACTGCAATAATCCTATGATCGTCTCTATTACAACCAGACGTAAAACTTTACACCAACACAAACTATCTAATACTTATGGTAAACATTCCAAATCTGAGTCATGAACAATCAAATCACATGAATATTATAACCCCAAGGCGGGAGGGAAACACTTTTCAAAACGGAAACAGGAGGGAAACTGAAACTAAACCATAATTAATTTCGAATATCCATAACAAACAAATTGTAGTCATATAGATAATTATAATTATATAGATTTAAACACAAAGAAACCAAAACTCGAATCCTAGCAAGGCTAGAATCGAACTATTTGCAAAGCCCACTCATTCAATATGAATACTGAACCAGGCCAAAAATTAAAACTGGAAGCTTTTTGTGAACAGAAAGTGAAACCGAAATTAATGTTAAATAACAAAATTGTTGGTATACTAAATAAGCAAACCCGAAGAGAACAGTCCGAGTGTTAAAAATACCGCTAGATGGCGATGCTTGCATAATGTTGTGGTGAAATGAACAGAAGTAGGAGGTTTAACTGAGAGAAAATCAGCGTGTTGGTAGCCTAATAGTTAGCAGAACGTGTCAAAATTACTCCGGTGAAGAAGTCTCGCTGCTTCTAAATTTCCGAACTCAAAAGAAAAAAAATTTTTTATAATGAATGAATAAATAATGATTAAAAAAATAAAAACAAAAATAATTTTGATATAAAACTATCATACTTGACATACCTTGATTACAAATACTTCGCAAGTGGTTTACATTTTGTTTTTAATTATTTTTAATAGACACATTCTAATACTTGAAGCTGTATAATTTTTATGCCCAATGAAAGTGTTTGCCCCTTTCTTAAAATAGATAAATATGTATTTTCTGAACACGGTCTAATGTATAGTAGCTGTCAATGCTGACTTCCATCTTTTTTTCACCGCAAAATTTCGTACCTTAACGCTTCGTTTTAACTTTGAATCCCACAAAATGAAAGAGAAATTCGACTGCAATAAATTCTAATCCGTAAGTCAGTTTCAATTTCGGGGCTTTCACAATTTTCGCGTAATCCAACTTTTATCTAAACATGCGTCTTCGTTGTACAAAAACAAAAAAACAAAAAACAACTTAAAATAAATCTTTAAACTTTTTTCCATACACAAAAGCATATTCGCTACGCAACTACTCAACACAAACACACACACGGCTCATGCTGTGCAAGTGTGCGTTAAATTCGTGCAGTGGAAATTTTCAATTATCTTTGTAGTGAGCGAAATCGCGTTCGGAAAATTTACAATCACCCATTTTAAGCAACAACAAAAAACACATTTGCGTTCTCAAGCTTTAGTTTATGTAGAATGGAAAATCTTATAGAAAGAAATGAAAATATTAAGCATAAAATATGTATGTATGTATGTATGTATGTAACCTACATAAACACGCGTACAGTGGCGAGCGCCAGCCGCTTACAATTGCTCTGCTTGCCAATGTTATCAGCTTTACCCCCCCCCACCCCCCAACTGCAGTACATGCTTCGTCTCTCTTAGTATTACTTATGCTTCCAAGAATCCAATTCACAGACAACGTGGCAGATTTACTGCATATTGGCTTGTTGTCAAAACCATAGTGAAACCAAGCAGCCATTTGCCATGAATAAGAAGGATACCCGTAAGGACTATTTCGCGCAGTAAATGACGTTACATAGAGCCGTTGGCCAAGTAGAGAGGAGGCGCGTGTATGTATGTGTGTGAAAACAATTTACTTAACCCTTCTCACGTTTCTTGGCTTATCAGAACAATTTTAAATTTCGATCCAGTGGATGAAGAGATTTTGGGTTTTCGAATCCGATTAGGCTCATTTGATGAGACGTGTCTTAGCCGACTTCGAATTGTGGTGATTGAAAACCCGTTGAGGGTAAATACCTGCAAAGTCCCAAGCCTTAGACACTCATTAAGAATTATTCTTGGATATGCTTGATTACATATTTTTTTCAGCTCCGATATTATCGATTTTAATAAGTGACTTCAGCATAGATATTTTAGCCTAAGAAAGAGGGACGCACCCGTCCCCAACCGGAGATTACAAAATGGCGGTCATGCAAAGTTTGCCTTCTCGCTTATATCGATTGAGAAAGCTTTGCTGTATATACCATATTTGGTTTCATTTCCTTTGCTGGTGACCTGTCCGTGTCACATCGCAAAGTGAAATATTGAGACGCCCTCAATACGCCAACAAAGCTCGACACCTCCTCGAAATTTCATTTTTAATCATTCTAATCTTAGTAGCTTAGAAGATGTTATAGTTTATTCGAAGACGGTCGCAGATTTTTCTTTGTTTTTTTTTGTCGTCGGTTGAGCCCATAAGGATTAATGCTTTCAATTTCCCCACAAGTTATACTTTGTTCTTACAGGCGACGACACTCAGGAGGGTTAAGACAATTTCCAACAGCCACACAAACATAATTACGGTGCTAGTGACCTTACAATATGAAAGTTTAGCGCAAATAGTCTCACTTAGTGTGGTCAATCGAAAAACAAAAACAAAAGTTAAAGCTTTAGAATTGAAATTTATGCAGTCACAACTTGGAAGCAGCCCGTGCTGAAAGTGAGTTTCAGAGAATTATTACAACATTAGAGATCCACTCCGATGTGGCTATTTTTATAGTTTCAACGATTTTGCCACCTTGATTATAGGCGTAGAAGAGGTATTCAACTCTGTCCTTTAAATTGTAATCAGCTTCTTAGCGTCCAAGGATCTGTAAGAAGCCTAAACTCATTTCGTTTCAAATTGCTGTCGGGCACCAAATTTTATTAACGCTGGTGGAACTTGCTGTTGAGCAGTCGGAGGGCTTAATATTGCCCGAGTGATGGTTTAATGGAAACAACTCTCCCTCCACTGTATGTTAAAAGAATGTCTACAGTTGGAGAACCAATAGTGCTGAATGGAAAACCGCTGGCCGTATGGAGCATAAAGAAAGACCTCCACCACCTCGATGTATCCAAAGTTCCATCCTTGAAAAATATCTCAAAAAGCCAGTAAGATGTGTGCTGAAACTTTTAGCTCATGTTGAGGTCTAGCAAAGGATTAGTCTTGAGGGTCAGATGTTTGAGAAATTCAGTATCACTTTTTCATTGACTACGCTCCGATTAAGTTAACCTTGCGAGAAATAAAATTACATTTCATGATACCATTTGAATTGCCAATAAAAATAGCCATCCACGCACTAACGAGTCTGGCCGAAGAAAATCTTGGAAATATAAAAACATATGAAACTTGCAAACTTGAGAGTTTGTGCCAATATTGAGGCGCCACGCCACGTCCACAATGTAACAAATGTAAAGAATTGCTTTCAGTTCGCTCGACTGCACTGACTGCCAGCGCGGCGCTACAACGTGACGCCACGCCAATATTTGAGATGTATTTTGAATGCTTTACTTGCCTGCTTTTAGCATAATAACATTTTAGTAGTAGACTTTTGGGAATTGGACTGTCAACTCGCGTTGTTGGCTGTTACTTTGTACGCCCAACACACAGCTCCACTTCGAAACAGTACGACTGCCAGTGAAGCGCAACGCGGCAGGATGTCTGCTGTCATATTTAGCGTAACAAACGTACTCGAAATGTTTGGTATCGTCATCATTGAAGGCGTTGAAGGATGAAGACACTCTCTTAGCCGTATAGTTCGCCCTTGTAGCTGCCGCCACCATCGCCGCCATTATGACGAACGAAGCATAACAAAAGCTCGTACATCACTTTTTTTTTAACAAATGACAAAAATGTCAAAAACAAAATCGAACTGTGCGAAAGTGGCAAAAAGCAAAAAATGGCAACCAAAGAAATCTACAGGGAGTAAGCGCTCCTCTTTGGCACATCTACAAATAGTTGAATATGTATGCAATTACAGTCAATCACCGCCGAAATGGAACTATTGGCGTTTGAAAATCGTAGACCTTCCTTCAACAAAAAAAAGTTCCCGCGGTATAATATTAAAAGCTTTTCATAGTCTACATGAAAAGCGGAAAACTGACGGCTTTGAAGTTTTTGGATTTTGATATTGACTTCTTTAACTCACTATCATTACAAAATTTTAAGATATAAAGGAACTTTTGCTAAACTTCGACCCTTAATATGTAAAACTGGAAGCGGTACAACAAGTCGAATTTCCTCGTCGAAATAAAAAATCACAAAACATATCAAGCAATTTGAATGATTGTGAAGCAAAGCTAAAATTTGCGGCGCTACTCCACTGAACAAATAAACTGCGACAACATCTGTTTCACATAATTAGCCCTTAAAGTGTCTTTTAACGTAGGTTTCCCTGATTTTGGGTCAATCAAGTAGTGAATCTTAGCCAAACACATTTTACTTTCCTATAACGATATATATTAATGATACTGCAAAAGATAGCTGGTTCCATTGTGACTTTGAGCTACTGTTCAATACACACATCCATGAAGGTACAGTATATTAAGGTGACAGGAAGACGTGCCTGCAAGAGGCAATGGTGGCATACATTCGATTGATCGAATATGCATTATTTTGACATTAGCATAATTTACTTCCGAAAATATTTTTTTGCAACAGTTGTTACTACTTTCAATTGAAAGTGGGAAATTTAGCCAGCATCAATACATACATGCATTTATTAAGAAAATGTTTTATCTACATATCTATTAGCTGGAAGACCTGGGTATTTTTCGATGATACTATAAGGTTAATTCTGTTCTAAATACTAATCAGTAAATCATATACTAAGTGGTAATTCTTGGGAAAAACTGTTAGAAATGAAATACATACCTACGAAATTCCATTGAAACGGATGAAGTAATTTACGGAATAATGTTAAATATGCAAAAGCAAACTTAACAAGTTTAGGTGGCAACCATAACTGGTAACCCTTCTTTAAAAATATTGTTTTTTAAATACGAAAGAAAATTTTTCGTTTTATTCGCATATTAGTGTATCTGACTTGAATTTCAGATGGGTGGCAACCCCGAAAAATATTTATATGTGGCAATACATTAGTAGGAGAACTTCAAATGTACCATATCACCTTCAGTATTCAGCTAAGCTAAGTCGTTTCCTAGGTAATAGCTGATATAGAAAGGAATAAATATAATGGTGGTAATCCTACGTGGTATCTATCTACCTAGAAATATTTTTGTTGAAATCGATGACAAGAGAGCGGTGAGACACCTAGTTAAAAAAAATTTTAGTCAGAGAAGCATGAATGAAAAAGTCCGCTGATAACGAAAGTAAGCGATGTGATTAACGAAACCCCAATCCCTGGCGAAGGAGTGTAGGGTCAACCACCCGACTTTCAGGAAGTAAAAAGCTAACATTCCGCCTAAATAAAATCAAGGGGCAGCTTATAGTTGAAATATAAAAGTGAGAAGTGGGTAAATAGAAAGTGGAATTTGGTCAGACAGTTATGGCTTCAGGTCTAGTAAATTCAATAAGTACCAGATCTTCGAGATAAGTTTAATAGTACAGAATACCAATCACAAAAGCTTGGCATATTAAAATTTGGAAAATAGTAATTTTTCGCATTCCGCAAAAGCATAACGCATAACAAGGAATCAGCACGTAAGTACATAAATACTTGCATGGATCTGATGAGAGACTGCGAAACTAAATCGGTTTTTACCGAAAAAAAAGACTAAAATCATTCAACCATTCGCATTTTCATTTTATCCGTAAGCTAAATGTAATGAAAAAGCGCACACGAGTTAAACAGATTCCTCTGGCGAATGAGCTGAACTAAGCGAAACTCAACTTCCTGGGGTGGTAATGACATTTGTGAAAAATTGAAGGGCTTTTCTTTTATGTCAAATAAATTGATGGCAGCAAAGCGTGATGTCATTTATGCGAAGCCCAATAAGAAGCTCAAAGTAGATACTTACGAATTCGTCAAAAACTTCTTCAAATACAACTTTATAACTCTTGTACGTAAGTACATAAAATCATATAAACGCATACATAGGTATGCACATTAGACTGGGCCAAAAAACTATTTGACTTAATTAGTCCCGAATATCGATGCATTATCAAATTTGAATTCAAATTTAAATTCCCTCTAGGAACAAGAACTTTCGAAGTAAAAGCTCGAAATCACAAAATCATAACAATGTTCCAGGCACAATTATTCTTAAACTGGGAATTGAATTTCCTGCAAAACGATATGCAGCTTATCTATAATTCTTGATTTAATTGTTTGGCAGTTTTTACTCTTACAAAATCTAGAATCGCAATGATAGCATTTTAGCAATTATTATTAAAAACTGTAACTCTTTTTTTCATCCCAGTCTAATGCATATTTATGCAATTTATGATATTTCCAGAAATGGGTTTTAAGGGGGAAAGGATCACTTTGCCAGTTTTTGGTGTACTTTGCTGGATTCGATTCGCTGTACTGTTTCAGAGGCATATTCTAGGAAAGGTATAGCTCGATTATTAGACATCCCATCATGGTCATTAAAAAGTGGAGCACAAAAGTCCTAAACCTTTCATAATCACTCCAAGGACCATGGTGTGGTAAGCGTATATCAGAATTATATGTATGCTAAGAGGCTCACAAAGCGTACACCCCTAACTCCATGTATTGCCTCTTGGGCGTTTATAAAACTAGTTTAACTGCAGAACGTCTGAAATGCCCAATAGACTGAGAGCGCAGTTGATTCTTAACCCTCTAGTGCCCAAATTTTATTTTTTAATGAAAAAAATTGCTTTGGGTGGGGATTATGGTAAAATGATATGTTCTTTATCAAGAAAGTGAAATTTTGTACGTTGATCCGATTATATAGGGCTAAAACCTTACCCCGCCTGCAGGCGGCTTTGGGAAAGAACGCCAAAAAAAATCTGAATGAAAAGTTTGCAAATTTAGTGTATTACGTACGTTTATTAAACAAAACTGAAAGTTTTTAACAGAAATCAATACAAAACAAACAGCAAGTCTTATTTCAAATAGTTTTACAAAAATTTCTACAAAAGAAAGGCATGCTTTGGGGATAAATAGGCAGTTGGTGCAAGTTATTTATGGTGAAAATTGTGAAAGCAGTCCTTTTGCTGAGAAAAACAAAGATGCAGATTACATTTACGGCACTCGATTTGAGTTTCGGAGGAGCAGCCAGGAAATTTGCACCTTTTTTTACTGGTGCGTGGTAGAAACTTTGCAAAATGTCCAACTCCGCCGTAGCGAACGTCGTCAGGAGGTAAGTAAGTTTTTCTTCCTGTAAATTTCACTTGAGGAGTTTGTCGTGGACGCCCTGGAGCTCTTGGTATTGAAGAATATTGGTGTTTGCTGAGTACGTATGCGATCTCTGCCCGAAAGTTCGGCAGTTGGTACTGCCTAGCATGCGTGTCAATCTTGTTAATTCTTCTGAACAAAACGTAAGCGTTTATCTTGGCCATATCAAGCAGATGTATAAAAAGCCGGTTTGTGTACTTATTGCTCTTTACTGGAATCTTATATCGCCCAATTAGTCCATCCATGAGGTCGACGCCCCCCATATGACTATTATATTCACGGATTACATTGGGGCAATCGACAGCAACAATTTTTTTTCCTGAGCGGACGAAACGCGATACCTTGTTTATAACATTTGTTTCATTCTGGAAGGGCTTTTCGCCTGCGTAACTCGATGCGAGTCGCACTATTTTATTATCCTTCCAAACTGATAAAGAAATGTCAACTCCTAAAGCAGATCCACAAATTCGATTTGAACGAATAGTCCCCAACGAATGTATACCGCGTGATTTAAGATAAACTAGAAGTGGCAGTGACGTGTAATAGTTGTCGAAATATATTACATGGTTTTTGAAATCTGGAACATTGCGGGACAATCGGACCACCACGTTCGCGGATGCCCCAAGATCTGGTGTATCAGTCAGCAAAAATCCGAAGGAGTCACACAAAAGGAAGAGTTTTATATCCCATTTATGTGGTTTATCGGGCAGATATTGTAGAAGGAAAGTCCTCATCTTCGTTGCGCACATTTGTTCATCGACACATAAACGTTGAGTCATCGGAATGGACTGAAATCTGTTATTGAAATGATCCACGATAGGTCGTATTTTATACAAACGGTCGTAATCTGGAGCATTTTTATCAGGTAACTTATCGTTGTCATTGAAATGTAAGTTGCTTCTTATTAGATCAAATCGATTTCGAGACATTGTGTCCTGAATCATTTGGAACGCATATTCACCCCAATACGAACGGACGTTTGGGTAGCGAAACACGGACATATAAAATAAAATACCAATATATTTTCGTATTTCCGAGTTGGTTGTTGAAAAGGTGGTGCTGATATTCTTTTGAGCGCTATATAGGTTGGTTTGTTCCACTATATGGTCGATGACACTATCGCCCAAAAAGTACTCAAAGCACTAAAAGGGAGTGTCAAGACATTTGACGTCTTCTCCCAAATCGGGTTCAGAAAAATCAATCGCAGATTTATCTAGCACTAAGTTCTTTTTTCGCCACAACATTTTCTTGAAAGTCTGCGATTTAGGATCGATATCTTTAACAGACCCAACAAACTCACCTGGATCGGTTATGATAGTCTCAATACGTTGAGTGACAATCTGCTCCCCAGGAGCTTTGCGTTTGCGATTCTGTGATTGCGGAATATTTGAGGAAGTCGAAGTAGATGGGGATAATACATGTGCAAACGACGCGGGACTTCCGTTTAAATTGACACACACTTCTGATTCCAGCATAGAATCTGACAAACTTACCGCCCTGTTAATCACCTCGTCAACTCCAGTGTCGATAGGTAATTCTGCATCATCCACATCTTCGTCTAAAAGATCTTCCAAATCTTCTTCCACGTCTGTATCATCGTCGATTTCTAATAAATCCAAAAATGTAGCAATATCTTCATCATTGAGGGATGATAATTTACTCTTTTGTCGTTGATCCATTTCTAAAAAACCAAAACTTTTAGCTCAGTTCCTTTAAAAATATCAAACTTTCAAACTTACCGAATAGTGTTATTTACTCCGAGTTATCCCAGGACCGCCTCTAGGCGGGCTATCTTCAAAGTTATATAAAATACAGGAAAAACCTTTTTTTTTTTATTATTTGTAATTTTCGTATTTTGAACACAACCAGCAACACTAGAATAATTTTTATTATTAGCTAAATCCACTTCTGGTATTTTTATTTAATTTTTAAAATACACCACTTTTGCGTAACAATTAATTTGACCGCACTTCACTACTTTCCGACTTCAACTGACCTTGACGGCTGATTAAATAACAAGAAGCTGGTGCAAATGCAACAGCAATAATTTTGGGACTTCCCCGAACTAGACAGAGTTTAAAAAGTAACGAAATGGTATTTGAAAAGCAAATGAGCGTGAAATAAACTTAGGCCGTCTACAGGCGGTTTTGGGTACTAGAGGGTTAAGAGCGTTCAGATCGATATTGCGTGGCTGCCTTTGTCAAGATAGGCCCATTTTTTGCTTTCTCTCATTCTGCTAATAACTTACGCATTTTACGCAATCGTTTTCTAATTTATGGAATGGGATATATTCGAGCTCCAATAAATAGCCAAGAGTCCAATTTTATTTAGCGAAGAATATAAAACTAATTTGAGCGTTAATGAATTTGTTGCGCTACAAGCACTCATACACTCTGACACATACATACATACATACTACATACCAAGCGCGTAGTACGCTTTTCCAAACACAATTATTTCCCGCCATTTTTATCTCATTCATGAAAATAGCAATGAATCAGCTGATTACCAGCTGTGCTCATTTCTATTGTCCTTCATTTCGTTTAAGTTACTTTTCATTTAACTCGTACTCAAGTGCGAGAAGGCAAAACATTTTTGTCTTCCATGCGCTCATTTGCCGGTAAAAATAAAAGAAATTGATTAACAAGACAGAAGAGCCGAACTAAAGGCACAGTAAAGCGGTCGTGGGTGAGGCGGGTGGCGGCCAAGACCAACTCACTCATTTATTTAACTTTGGCTTTCGCTTTTTAAAACCTTCCGTGTTGTTGCAATGGAAACTAAATACTTTTTGTTGTTGTTGTATTTGTTGTCTCATTTTCATTTTTCTTAATTTCTCCAGCATCTACTCATTTTCGCGATTTCTTTTATGTGCGCCCAAAGCTCGTTGGCCACACAACCGACTGTTTCGCGTGTTTTAATTTCGCTTTTCAACAGCGATTCGAGGCGACGAAGACGCTGAGTTGCCGCGCAGTGAGGATGTGCCATGCTGTATGTGGGTGGGTGTGTGTCCTTGTTTGAGAAAAAGTTCAGACGCTTTCCTTTGGCGCGCTTACTTCAGCCAACCGTTTAAGAAGCTGTTGGCGAACGCTGTGAATGACTCGCTGGAGCCGTTGCTGGGTAGTTGGCTTCTTTGGTGTGGTGTGGTGTGCAGGAAGTGGACTACTTATTTCGTTAATTTGGAACTGCTGTCGTGCCATTGCCGGCTTCTAAAAATGTCTGCAACCTGTCTGTGTCTTTGCATCCTTGCAATGGAATGTGTTGGTAATGAAAAAAAAAATTAAATAAGAAGCAGAGAACTTTTAATATTTTGCGCGCCATGTCTAATGACGACGAATACTCACGCTGCAGCAACAATTTCAGTCTGCAATTACAATCATCACATTGCCGTTACTTCATAATCACATTCATTACCCAGCAAGCATTGGAACGAAATTTACGAGCAAGACTACGTTGACTCTACCCAGTAAGTGCAATGAATTTGCCACGAAAACGAAATGTATTCTTGATCCAAGAAGAGTCAGTTATAATTAGCCATTCGAGCATTTCGCCTTTCTCTGATCGTTAGTAATTCGAGGGTTTGTCTAATTGGAATTTTAGGTCTTTGCCAATTCGAATATTTCTTCGGTCTCGGATCGTTGGTCGTTCAAGATATTAGCACTTTTTCAATTCGAGGTTGCTTCAAACCCGACCCGAGTCCAGAAACTGCATTAGAGGACACCTTCTTCACCCATCCGAAGAACCTAGAGCCCGATAAAACCTAGACCCACGAATTTGCCATGACTTGGAAACACATCCTAGAAATTGACCCCCAGAAAACCTCGTACAACGAACTCGAGGTGATATTTGTCTTTGTGTTTATTGGGTGCAGACTAATTTACTGTGGGTGTAGGTTTGAAGGTTGTATATACATATGTATATATAGTTCCACCAACACAACCCTCTGTATAAGGCTGCTCTTGCAACATCTCTGTGTGACAGGACAAACTTTGTCATCCTTGTGGTCCTTGTGCCGCCTGCAGTGTGTCTAGCTGAGTAATTCTCTCGTTGCCAGCCAGCATGAATGTGGAAACGCTTTGCCCGCCTATACCCTTCACCCGCTCAGCTGTTGTGTGCTCTTAGCCCCCCTCCCCTGCTTCGTCGTGGGATGCATTTCATCGTCTGTGTGCTATATTTTACTTTAGTTATTAACCTACTTCTTGCCACGCTTCATGACGCTTCTCCATACAACGACAAGCAGCTGAGCGTCTGACACACACATACATACATACCAGCCCATGACACTTGCGCTTTGCTTGTGTGTGTGGCACGGAAATTCTGTATTTTATGAAAAACTTTTTTTTGTCCTTGTTTTAATTTTAATTTTTGTTTGGCCTTCTTCGGTTGCCGTTTCCTCATTTTGCCGGCTTCTGCTGACTTTTGTTAATGGCGTAATATAATTTAGACCGTGTGGGCGTGTTTTTGTAGTCTATGTACATATGTATGTTGTCGTCATCATAATCTTCTACAGCAACCCAATAACTGGCAGCGTGGCAGCATTGTTTCTAGGTCAAGAACTTTTACTTTTCCTTGACACTGACGAACACGCAATGAGGCAGTGACATCTTTCGTGCTCAACTATTACTTAATTTGCTTTTACTTGACATTGAAATTAATGTCAATGAAATGAGGGAATGAGTTTTTGATTGTAGAATTTGGTAAGAAGAAATAGGACAGTGTCGGAAAGTTTAATTTACCCCTCATGTTACTATTAAGAGACCTGGGGGTAATAACGTTCTCCTCTTTCCATTCTGAAAATATTGTGAGACACTGGATAAACGCATGCCCAGATGCAAAGTTCTACTACATGAGCCTTAGGGCACACCTACTAGGTCCACTACTCCCATATTAAAGCCATGCACGCTGAAGGTAGGTCGGCATTACGGAAATGGACTACTACGCGTTTTAAGAGGCAACTCCATGCAAAAAACCCCGACATGTCTGCGTACAAAAATAAATTGGAAGTACAGAACTTTATAGGGTTTAAACCGCATCCATCATTGGACCTTCCGACTAGGCAGGACGAAATATCATACCGGCTATGTCTATAGCCCTCATATTCTCCGGTGACCCATCAGACTATTAAAAATATCCATAGAAATTTAGAATGCTGTTAGCCCTACGCATACAATTTCTCTCTGTAACAGACTCACCTCATCTCTATCCACTTCGAAGTTCTTCATTTATAATATACTAGACGGACCCGTGCGCGCCTTGCGCAAACAATTTCACCACTACCCTCAGCGACATCTACAACCTAGTACATAAATTCTCTGATTCACAATGGCGTTGCAGTACAAATTGATTGTACATTCACAATGGTTTATTTAAACAAATTAATTTTTATAAAATACGCTTAAACAAAAGCACTGCTGTAATTAATAAATGATTTCGCATATAGAGGTAACCCACACCTTTTAAACGATACCTTTTTTATTAATATTGTATTGTTCGAAATGAGAGCAAAAAATTAGGAGCAAACACAAAAAGACCTTACAGAAATAATATATAGTATGATGATATATGTATCTATACCGTGACCTCTTAAGCAAACTCTTCTAATGCACCTCCATCCGTTTACAATATTTCAAAGCAGCATGTCTTCCGTAGTTACGATTACAACAAAAACATTTGTCTCGCCTAGGCATCCGTTGTTTCTAGGGTCTAGGCCCATGCCTCTTGTATGTCGAAACATATGGACAGCTTTTGCCAGAGATATCTTGTAGGTATAACCTCTTGCATGAAATGAGAAGAGTGCTTACACACCATCGCTACATCGGCATAGTTCTTAACATCAAGGTCGGCATGGTGGATTGAGCCTTGGTAAATGAAAAATGTCTCGGCTTATTCTACAATGCGGAAGTTCATAACAAACATTGATTTCTAATCATGCTCATATATCAATTCATACTTTTTTCTTTAATTTTCTTTAAAGGTTCTTAATTCGCTCATTAATTCTTGCTGAAAATGTTGTACGCGCTGGTTGCGCTCCACGTACCCACTAATGACACAACACTTTTTTTTTTACCACATTCAATCTAAGCTCTTACCAATCCAGTCTCACGAATTCCTTTGCAAATTATTTTTCACGTTTTGTGGTTTAATTGTTGTTAAATGTTGAACAGTTACGAATCGAATAAAAACAACATGCAAATGGCGCGTCAGTAGCCGCCAAGTGCCAGGCAGCGGCGCGTGGACATGAATTTAAAGAAAAATTAATGGATTCACGCTGCGTTCAAGCGCCAAACTGGTCACACATGCAAATCTCAGACAAAGTCAGAAAAAAAACAAAAAAAAAAAAGACCAAAAATAAAAAATAAGCAAATTGTCCTGAGACTGGTCAAAAAGCAGCTGCTTTAACAGCTCGATTGCTCGTTTTGCCAGTGCTCTACGAATCGGCTAAGCCAAGACAGACGCGACAGATACAATGCTCTGGTAAAATTGCGAATTTATCTGCTGCAAATTAACTCGACATTCTGCGTGTACAAATTACGAACAACGACAATTTTTTCTGCGTTGATAGAAATAATGAATCAGGTAATCGACGTAAAAAAAGCAACAATCACGCTAATGCAAACAGTAGCTCATAAAAAAATGAGGACAGGCTTCGATTTCAACTTCTTACTATTTTTGGAATTGTGAGAGAAGAGAATTTTGTGCCGACTCTCGCTTAGACTGAACTTTCATTGGATGACTTGATAGTTTTAGTGATCGAGTTTCTGAGCCCTGCTGCAGAATAGGGCTGAATGAAGGATATTGGGCTTTGGCACGTCGGTATTGGCTTGAAGGTGCTCAGGAAAATAAATAGGGCTTCCCTCATCACACTTTTGAATATTCTAAGATTTTTCCTCCGCTATTTTCGACAAGAAGCATGAGGTGAAGTATTTTCGATTCTTCGGCAGTTGTGTTTTTTGCCCTTAAATCCTATAGATTATTGAGCCATCGGAACCGTGAGAAACTGGGCTATTTCAAGACAGAAAACTCCTGCCTTGTCAAATAGCTAAGCTATTTTAATATAATTGATTCTTCGAACGACACTTGGAATGAGTACGAATCGACAGTCAGTAATTGTTTTCGTAAACATATCCAAAGCAGCAATTTTTAAAATTTTTGTCAGTCGGTCTGTATGTTTGCGCGGGTATCACTCAAAAAGTACTTAATAGAATTAAACGGAACCTTCGCCGTTGCATTACTAGTAGTCTAACTTAAAACCTACAACTTAATTTATTTCGATTCAACCGGGCTTGAAGCTACCGACCAATATCTGAACCAGAGTAACCCAAAATGCAATATGGGTAGCAAACGAAAGGTGCTAATGAGTGCTGAATACCTCAACTGATTTCGGAAATATAATGAGTAAAATAAAAATAATACAAACTTCAATTCCCTTCCATGTTGTCACATTTTGCATGCTCCCTACTGTACATCTGCATTAATGTTTAGACGGTAAATTAATATTATGTAGATGAAATAAGCAAAAACAAAAACCTCAACTCGTTTGGTCGTTTGGGTAAGCATCAAGGCAGCAAGGCAGTTAGTAGCTATTTCCTTAATCAGGATATGACCAGATTTTCCTGATTTGTGAGCCGAAGAAATGACTTTTCAAGATAATGAAACTGAGCTAAAGGAAGACCATAAAATTAGCAGCATAAAGGCTTAACATGCCACATGCTACATGCCACATACCAAATACAGTTATGGGAGTTTGCATAAATAAATTTCAGTCAAAACTGTTGATTGAGTGCATTAATTACACCTCAGGCTAAACCACTGTTTCTGTTCGTGCTGCTGCGGCTGCCATTTGGAGAATGACTTGCAAGGTTAGCTAAAGTTGGATGTGGATATGAGTGAATATAGCTTTTGCAACAGACAAAGTAGGCACACATATACGTATAGTTAGATGTATTTACCAGTCAACAAACCGCAAGCTCTAGTGGCGCTACACGTTTCAAGCAGCTGCAAACATTCAGAAGTCTACGAACCTGAGAATGACCGACCGAGTTATTGGGAACCTTTGAAAATCCAGGCTTGTGCCATTGATTGTCTAAGGGAGTTAATCGCATGCGAGGTGGCAGTTTGATGCCGTGCGCTGTTTGGCAGCCGACAGCATATTTGCATGATGTTTGAAAATTAATAGGAAACAAGTTGTGGTGTTCAATGCTTAGTCACTGGCCAAGGCGAGGAGAGAAAGCAAGAAAATGTAAACGCTGTTGCCGCTGTTGTTCCACAGGCCAATGACGCTTAATGGGCCTTGAAAGGGCTAGACTGCATGACAATACTTCGATCATACATGCTAGGTTGTTCCTTAAATGGATCCCCTATACAAGGGGTATGGCGGTGTGCTTCGTGGTCTAAGGGGAATAAAAGTGCAACAAGACAACAGATCCATAGAACTGTTATTGGTTATTCGTCAGGTATTCGTTGTCGACCTAGCTTGCTACTATGTAAGTCGATGTTCGAATTCCAAATATTGCGCCAACCATCCGTTGCAGTTTGCCAACAACACCACTACCCTCTAACCTACGCATACAAAAACCGGCGTATGGGCGGAATTTTAATGCTATAATGAGGAAATGTTCAACGGTATTAGGCGGAATGGTATTTCAATTAATAGCCAAGTGCGCCAACAAACCAACGACAACAAACCCAAACTTTACGCCGCATGCCATAAACAAAAACATTTGGAATTCCTTAAAACCGGCGGTCACTTCTGATTGCAATTGTGAGTATTTGCCAGTCCATGCTCAGTCACAGACACGCACTAGTGATGATAAGACGCAAGGAACCGAGTCGGTGTTACGGTGTACCAACTGTACCGAGTCATAATAGAACTCATCTGCAAAAGAGCCGTTTAAGGGCTACAGTTGGTGTTGCTCATTGAGCGGATTAAGAGAAGTGCATAGAGATTTCAGTGCCATCCGAAGATATATCCACAGAAAACAAATCCAAGTACTACATTAGTGACCTGCAGTACACCGATAGAGCCTATACTGATTTATATCTTAAAATCGTGCCACAATTTTGTTCAAAGGCTCTCAAATCAAAATAACTCCGCATTATTAATAATGGAGCAATTACCGAGACGCCGTGAGCAGGACTTGAGCCTACCCGCGCGCTTTTAAATGGGTCACCTACAACTGTGATCCCTTTGGAGGTCTGTATCCTAGCTTTTGTCTTGTCAAATCATGGAAGAATGCGACAACGATTGGCTTGACCTTCCTTCGCAATAGTTCGGCTATGAGCGCACTTCATAAAAACCAGTTCTCCAAACGCTCTCCGTCACACATCACTAACTCTGAAATTTACTTAGTATATGTACATATATGTATGTATGTGGCCAAAAATTAATTGTACGTTTGCGAATGGAGTGTGGCAGCTGTCGTCTATCGGCTGTTTGCTTATTGACTATTGACTGTCTAGTGGTGGCTGGCCACTGGCTATTTAATGTTCAAAGTGGTTTATGCAGTTTTTGGCCATTAAACCTGTCATAAGCGGCCAAAGGTCTTTGTTGATGGAATTTCAATGGTGGCTACAGTCACTCACAACACGATTCGATTTGTCGATTGGCCGGTTGATTGGTTGTTGGTCGATTTTGACGCGCTGCGTGGTAGTCGCCATTAAGCGCAGATGATGCAATTGGCAGCCTGAGCAGTGCGCTAATTGCAAATTAATTACAAGTCGTAGAAGTAAATATTTACGTATTTACATGTCGCACTTAGGTGCACAACCACCATGCACACCAACAACATAAATGCATCGGTTGAAACATTTATCAGCGGGCAGTGAGTAGTCCGATTTAATTTTATTTGCTTTGCAAAGTTTTATTTTATTGTTTTTTTTTCTTTTCGCAATGAAATTGCTTTTTAATTATTTATTTAAATGAGTTTTTAACGTATGATAAATGTAGCGGTATTGGGCATGTACCGTTAAAGGCACAGCACGTGAGTAATGATTTTTTTGTAATTTTAGGCGTTTGGGCACATTGTCAATGGGCACGCTTTCACTTTTACAAGTTTCTGTTTTGTTTTTAGGCGTATTTGAAAACTGTCTATCGATTGCACTGCTGTTAAGTCATAATTAAGCATCTGACCATGACAAGGAGTAGTTTATTATTGAGTAATCTTTTTTCCGGCTGATAGAAAAATCGATTTGTGAAAATCGTTTTTTAAAGCAAGTATTTGACTCTTGTTCATATATCGATTTTTAATAAACAAATGCCGAGTCGATGTAGAAGAAAAATATGTATATGTAATATGACTAATTAAGTCAAGTGAAAATCATTTTCATACATACATACATATGAAATCAAAATGGTAGAAAATTTTCAGATATTATTAAATAAAATTCAAATTATTTACTCACAGGTTCATCATACTATTACATATTTTATTACAATAAAAATTATGCATGAAAATAAAACGAAAAAAGAAAACATATGTACGTCACTTGATGGAATTTATTTTTGAACAGTGAAAAAAACCAATAGAAATTGTTATTATCCCAAATTACCTACATACATATACTATACTGGAAGCACTTTTTACAAAAATAGATTTTAAAAAAATCGATGATAAAAAACTGTCGACTAAAATCTGAGTTGATTATTTCTTCACAACCCTTAAAATAAAACAAAATTTAATAAATTGTTTGGGAGCTATTACACAATAAGGAAATAATATCTTAAGCATTTGCAACATTTTTGAAGGTTCCCATAAAAGATTACAATGCCGGTAGCCCTTATATAGCATTAGTATGTTGGACTCTACCTAGGAGTGGGTTCGAATATTACTAAACGAGTATTTCCATTAAAGATGTCTACTTTAAAAATAAAAATTACATTATGGCAGTGGGTTTTGATCAAGTTCAGCACAATTTGGAGTAGCTCAGAGTAACTACCCTCTGGTATCTCCATTAAATGTACAGAAAATCTTCTATATCCACGGTATTACCAAAAAGCTCGAACTTGCCAACCAGAAATTAATATTTTTTGATGTCACGAACTTATCATAGGGAAACTTTACAAGAAGACTTTCATCGCAGTCCTATATTTATTGATTTGCTCTGAGGGGCGGGACTTATAATAGTAGGGCCGAAATAAAGTAAGCTGTGCAAAAGGGGGCTAAAATTTATTTACAATATTCTCGAAAGAACTATTGCCTAAGCTGGGAGGATATATCTATAATAATTAACTTAACAAGATGCCATTTTATACGTCGAAATGAAGAAAAGCTACATACACTTTTCAGAGGTGCTGAAAAAGCTAAAGAGTCTATAACAATGTCGTTACATTTTAATTATTTATTCAGTATTGGGAAGTGATTTTTTAAGCATGGGTTGTCTTGAATTTTCTTGTATCTTAGAAATGTTGAAAATATATGTAGGTCTGACTTTATTTCAGAGAAAACCTAAAAAGCGATGGAAAGTAATATGCGCCAATTTCGTTGGTGTTTCAACCCCGGTCTTGACTTGATATTTCAACACTTTGGGTATTTTTCGACAAGTTTTCGAAATGGATAGACGTTAGATACAAAAAATATCCCACAGCTAGGTACATAATGATCGCTCTAACTCTAAGCTATACTTCGTTACTTCTTATTAAATAGCAGTACTAACAAACATAAAATTTACTAATAATTAATTCTTTCTTTCTTTTTTGCAGATTTATAACTATACTTCGTGGCACATAGTTAATACAAGGGAAAGCACAGCTATTCAATTCAAAACAGTTTGTACAAACAACTCAACTATTAAATATTTATTTAGTACCTTCTAATTAATAAGTTGAATGCTTGTGCATGCAATAGTTTTAGTGCTTGAACATAAAATTAAATTACTACGGATGTTTGGTCTTTATTTATAGACTTCACATTAATTTGAAAATAATTAAGTTCTTGCACTAACTTCGCCGCGCTTGTTCATTATATTTATTATTGTAATTATGTGTTCAGTTAAAAGAAATCGTATGCAAGAAAGGGCTGGATTTAGCAGTATTCTAAAGTGTCTAAACAAGAAACGATTGACGAAAGATTTGGGTGCTAGCAATGACTAAAAAGTTTAAGTTATCGTTAGAAACTTAAAGCTGAAGAAATTATTATGTATATACATATATGAGTTCGTACTTCTTTTTAAAACATGGGAACTTACATACATAAGTATTCTAATATTCGACAATTAAAAAAATAATTAGGGCCCTAATAAAAATTTGGCAGCAAAATTGTAATAACGGCCCTGCATTTTGATATATACATATTAAGCTTGTTATGAGAGCAATCATTTTTTATTTGCTCAGCTACACCACAGGTTATCGTTGCCATTTCCGTAAGACAAGATTAATGTGCTAATCAAATACAAATAATATATTTTTTTTTAAATTCATTTTAATGGTAAATATAAATTAGCCATTATATCAAACATGAATACATATGTATGTATGTCTTCTGATTGATTTTAAATGAATGCTTGCATTAAGTTAAGCAATATGTTCAATTTGAATTTTTAATAGAAATGTTTGCATGCAATTTTTTATTACTTATGTATATTTACTTAAAACACCTGATTGTACATATGTGTGTATAAAAAATTAATTCTCTTCACTCACAAATTTAGTTTGATAAAAATTTTTTTTTTTTAAGTTTTTATGGGCTCAAGACCAGTTAACAATACATTGAAAAATTAGAGTAAAATTTGCAAACTTAATCACAGCGATGGAAAGGATTACATGTTTCAGAGTGTCCAAACTCGTCATCAGATCTCTTTTCAGACACTGCACCAAAGCCGCTCTTAGAGTACTCTAACAACTAAGCTATAATGCCCTGTGACGTCACGATGCACTTGTCTTTACTTCAATTTATTCCCTTTGTTGTTTTTTATTTATTTTTATTTAATTAATTTTAAGTTTTATTTATTTTATTTTACTTTATTTTGTTTTATTTTTTTATTATTTTATTTTATTTTACTTTATTTTATTTTATTTTATTTTATTTTATTTTATTTTATTTTATTTTATTTTATTTTATTTTAATTTATTTTATTTTATTTTATTTTATTTACTTTATTTTATTTTATTTTATTTTATTTTATTTTATTTTATTTTATTTTATTTTATTTTATTTTATTTTATTTTATTTTATTTTATTTTATTTTATTTTATTTTATTTTATTTTATTTTATTTTATTTTATTTTATTTTATTTTATTTTATTTTATTTTATTTTATTTTATTTTATTTTATTTTATTTTATTTTATTTTATTTTATTTTATTTTATTTTATTATATTTTATTTCAACCGGTTGTATCTAAACTTTTCCTCTTCAATTCAACAAAAACTTTTAATAATTAATTAAAGAAAAAAAAAATTATTACAAACCCAAAACAACAATAATTTTTAGCTGCAGAAAAACTCATTAGTTGGTCTCAAGCTTTGATTTTTTTTTATTTTTTTTTTATTTTATTTTATTTTATTTTATTTTATTTTTTTTTATTTTATTTTATTTTATTTCATTTTATTTTATTTTATTTTATTTTATTTTATTTTATTTTATTTTATTTTATTTTATTTTATTTTATTTTATTTTATTTTATTTTATTTTATTTTATTTTATTTTATTTTATTTTATTTTATTTTATTTTAATTTATTTTATTTTATTTTATTTTATTTTATTTTATTTTATTTTATTTTATTTTATTTTATTTTATTTTATTTTATTTTATTTTATTTTATTTTATTTTATTTTATTTTATTTTATTTTATTTTATTTTATTTTATTTTATTTTATTTTATTTTATTTTATTTTATTTTATTTTATTTTATATTTATTATTATTTCTACTTCGCAACTTAAGCCTTTTTGTTGCACCAAAAATAGCAACTTTAAAATACGACAAATGCATTAGCTATAGCTCTATCGTTGCAATGGTGTGGGTGCATTGAGCTACGCCTTCAAGCGCACGCGATGTGATTGCACGCAAATTTTGTGCTCACTCAATAATCATGCGCGCAAACGCTATACAAATAATAAACAAACTACTCATGACAATAACATACATATTCCAATTTAAAAAACAATAGTGAAAATTGATGAAAAATAAAATAAAACGTACCTATGCATAAAAATAATAGGAATAACAGCTCAAGCAATGCATACAAACAGAATTGCTCAACACGACTGCGCGCTAAGATTCACAGCCAACACTGTCACCATAATACGCCCCATATTGCCATTTGTAAAGTGACTGGCGTATCGTCAACGTAGAAACGTAAGCAAGCTGTGGCCGTGCACATGCGCAAATGCATTCGTACTTGGGCTGTAAATAGGCAGAAAAGCCTCAAGCCCACGGAGGCTGGGTATTGTTATTGTCACTGCATTTTTTTTTTTGCGACGGCTGGCTGTCATTTAATTTACCACATACATAGCTACTCCTGTAAACGAACTGTGGCATTCGTAGTTGTGGCAAAATGTAAGAGACCTTGCCGCGCTACAAGCAGGTGGCAATTACTGTGTTTGGCTTTTGACTGCAAACTTGATTGGCAATATTGGCAAGACAATTCGTCATATTTGGAACATGTTTGTAGTGAAAATTACTCCAACGAGCCTTAAGCTAAATACATGCCATAGCACGACCACGACAACAAGGACCAGTCTTATTGTCTGTCTGCTTGCGGTGCGCGCATGCTTAGTGTGTTGGTCGGCTGTTGGCGTAGGGCAGCTGTGCTGTCGTACTTGTGCTCTGCGCAGCACTGGCAACGGGTAGGCGGTCTATAATAATTTGATATTAAAAACAAAAAACAAAACCAGAAACCGACCGCAAAGATAATTCTCCTCCTTTTTCGTATTTTTTACTTTTGACAGTACGCCACTATATTTATGTCAATTTTATTCAGGAATTCATGAACTTATTATGTTCGCACTGCAAATGAAGTGTGCACCTAAATGAATTTTAAATTAATCTCGTTAATAATAAAAATTTCTAGGGTAGACATTTGCTACCAACTCTCAATGCAAATATGAAAAAAGGAAATAGAACAAAAATGTGGGTTGTTAAAGGCATTTAAATTGGTTTTGCGAATATTTATAAAATCAGCATAAGCATACATTAGATGCGCGCGGTTGTGCAAGGCTTCGCCACTCAGTCAAAAAATCAGCAGAGGCGAAATATTATTTATACCTGAAGCCATGTACATATGTATATATACATATGTATGTATCTGGACAGGCGCGGTAATAAAGTTATGGAAGTGATCTGGTGACGTCCCTCTCAAAGAAAGCAGTTCGTCACCGTCTTTCTCTCATCTATTTTCTTAAGTTTCGCAACAATCACAGCTGTAAGTCCTTACGAATTGTGGACATCAAAGACGCCAAGATTAAAGCATATGAGGATTATTGGGTGTACTTGTTATGCTCATATTCCGTCACAGAAAAGAAAGAAGATGGACGCAAAAGCTAAAAAAGGGTATTTATTTATATTTAATGATTAATTTATTTAATTCTGAGTTTTTGCAAAATTATTGCAAAAAATTATTAATGTGGGTGATATTTTACATAATACAAACATACGCTTGTACATACATATGTATACATATAAGAAAAAGTGCGAAAATTAAGGTGATATTTGCTGTGGAAGTTGGGCAAATTTTCAACCTTTAACATGAAATAACTCCAAAACTATACATTTTCGCACCCTAGGATATATATATTTGTGATCAGGAGAGGTCCCTCTGAAAAAACCTGAAAAAAACGTTTTTTCCTATCAATTGGATCCCTCTCTAAAATTTTGCCAGATAAGATCCTTGAAAGCAAATAAAACTTGGGATTTAGTAAGCTTACCAGCGGGATCTAAGGCATTGTCTTGTAGATGGGTAAACAGAATCAAAACGAATTCAGATGGAAGTATCGATAAATTCTAAGCACGTTTAGTTATTAAAGGGTATAATCAGCGTTATGGAATTGACTATGATCAAACATTCAGTCCATTAGCAAAGATGGCATCTATTCGAGCAGTTCTAAGTATAGCGGCAACTGAGAATATGATATTGAAACAATTTGATGTTTCTACGGCTTTTCTATATGGTGAATTGGAGGAAATAATTTTCATGAAGCAACCAGAAGGATATTCTGGTGGAACGGACAAGGTGTGTCAATTGAAGCAAAGTCTTTATGGCTTAGAGTTTTGGACAAAAGAATCAAGTCCGGCAGTGAGTTTTCACCTTTCGCTTTCAACCCGTTGTTTAGCTCGTTCCATAAGCCTCGCAATATTGCTACATGAGTTGACACGTCTTGATTTGGATCCCAGTTTAATGCAAAGAAATCTGCGCAAATCTTGAATAATTGGTCCCTTGAAGTCGCTTCATACTGCTCGCTCAATGCCTTCCAGGTTTCGTATGCTGTTTGCTTATCCATCACCTTTTGGTAAACAGCATCTGTAACTGAACTAGTCAGTATAGATTTCGCATAACTATTCGCTTTTCTGTATAAATCCTCTTTGATTTTATAGTTTTTAAGTTGAATTTCCGTTGCAGTATCTGGTAATGATGCAGGCTTGACAAGCTTCCCATCGATTACATCCAGATAGCCCTCGTGGTAGTCCAACAAGTCCCTTATTTTTCGTTTCCATATTGGTCAATCTGATTCTGAAGCCAATATTCGGATTCTTGAAACATCCATTCCGCAACCTGGGCCCATAACCTTTTATAGTTATATTTATTAACGAATTAATATGTTTATTTATTAATGAAAAATGTTGTTTATTTGAATGAAATGTTTCGAATGAAAAAATAGTAGACAGAACTAAAAAAACTCGAATAGTATTACAAAAGAATAACTGATCTATAAAAACACAAGTATATAATGCAAAGTATATGTAACTATAAAATAACATAAATTAATGGGAAGTGCTGACGATCTTAGTCAATTATAAACCAACAAACGTAATGGTTTTTCGCTATTAATTTGCATTATTCCCACAATTAAGTTTCGTTTCAGGCGACTGTCTTTTGTTTAACTCCGATTCGCCAATGTTTGTATTTGCGTTGAAGCGAAATATGTTTACCCATAACAAAAATATAGTAATGTCGAATATTAATGAATGTATGTACATATATGTATATAAGTATGTAGGTATGTTTGTTGGAAGATAAACTGCAGTCCTACTAAAAGTAGTAAAAAAGACCAAGCGAACCTAGTTAGCCAATACCAATTATCAGATTGAAACTAGTCCAAAAGAGACCAAAATAGTCATAGATAAATTCGGGTGCAAATTTTTAAAGAAAAATCATTTAAATGGGAGGTTCGAGCGCTGTTGCTGAAAAATTTAAATGAAAAAAATGTTCCCTGGGATTTTTCAAACCCACTACGAGTATACTTGAGTGTTCTACAAAAATTTTAATTCCTTCAGCTCCAGATTTTATCCTTTTCGGGCTAGTTTCTGTTGAGTTGAAACTGTCTAATGATTTTTCTGTCTAGTTTGTTGTTTAACTACAGGGTATACATATTTGCATTTGCGAATCGCTGCATGTAGGAGCGTAACAATCTGATCGGCGCGCAAATGTCAGCTCACGATTTACATACCGTCAAAAATTAAACATCAAATTATGCCAGATGCTGAGCAGATTGAAATTGGCATGTCACATGCGCACTGACGTGGCTTTGAGACTTGACTTGAAACTGTCCGGAACTGACGACGTGCTGATCGAATTTTTTACTAGAGCCGCAAGCTATTGGCATTTCACTAAGTATGCTTGCTTTTATGCTGCTTATTTATGGATCAGTGGCGTCTTAACATATTGTTGTGGTTGTTGTAACGACAAAAACACCCCCCGAAGGCGTCTTTACCCTGTATAGCGAAGATAGTGGTATCGCACTACCGAACTCTGACTGCTGTTAGGGTCTCAGTAAACTTGTTTAACATCTAGGTATTGCCCTGCATGAAGGCCTTTCGCTCCTACAAATTCCACAAATCCAGCAAAAACTTCCTTTTTGACTATAACATAGTGCTATCGCGACTCCAACGCCCTTTTCGCGGACAGATTTAGATTAAACCTCTGTGTCGATGTATGCAGGTATACTGACCAGGGTTCCTATTCTGAACTCTGTGCTGAGGACCACGCGATAAGCTCTATCTTTTGCTTGCTTACGATACCTCGATCTTTCAGGTAGAGGTATTACAAGTTAAGGGAGATTACCAGACTGCTCACTTTTGTATGATGTTCTTAAACAGGCTTCTCAAGCTCCACATAGCTGAGGCCAATGCGATAAGGTCTCTTAGTGTGACATAACCTTTATGTAGCGAAATCCGAAATCTCCTCTATTCGATTCATCCTTTGTTAGCCCTATGCGCCCCATTAATAAGACGCCACTGTGAGGTGCATATGTACGCTCATAAAACCATCCATTTGATAAACGCATTAAAGCATTCCCGTCAGCAGATGACTACGTCAATTAAGTGAAAAGTTATTTCACTTTTACTGCTTTCCTCTGCACATTTCAGCTTCCACTTGGACATTTAGTTCGTTAGAGTGATTGTAATGCGCGAATTTCGTATTTCTTTCGGGTCTTAAAAGCCACAAACATAAAATACGCGCCTCCTTAATCCGCTGCATAACATTGCAACAACAAAAAAAAATACGAATGAAAAGATGCATGGCTACTGTCCCATCGTCAGCAAGTGGCAGAGGCGCTAACATCGTTTGAGAGAATGACCAGAAGCGTAGTAGTATGCGGCGTAATTGTGCAATAACTTAAGTTGCGAGATCGCACACTTTACGATTATTGCTCCACACAGCAGAACACAAAACTCAAATTGTGCGCCAATCTGCAACTCGCTAAATTATGGTGCATCACAAATCAGACATAGCGGCGTATGGCATTTAATCGTGGCACAGCACCTGTGCGCCTTACAACCAAAACATTCAAACATACATACATACGTCAGGTGTGTGCATGTCCATGAACATTTGTTTTGCAAATGCCGCGCATGTGCAATGAAGCTGCAACACCAATGTGTTGTGATGCAGTAAGCCTCATGCAACATGCAAGATGTAGCAAGGCATTGTCAACTGCATAAATTACAATAACACGCTGATTAGAATCTGGCGTTGAATGAAATAATGCATGGGTATGTATAGAAACGTTGGTATTGTGAAAGACGAGACAAGTCAATCGCTGCAGCAAATTCCTTGGATGGTTATTCAAGCAAACTTTCAAATGTTTGGATTGATGAATGAATGTACGGCTGCCGCTGTGGTATATTGGTAGTATGTTGTCTTGGTATAACTAAGAATCAAAGATAAAGATACCGATCCAAATTATCTTGTACCTAGTGTATTTCTTCCCATGAAAAACCGTGTCGTTGATATCTGTACATCTATTTTCATCTCTATCTTAATTTCTATCTCTAACTCTGTATCTATCTTTATCTATATCTTTATTTGTATCTTTATCTTAATTTTTATCTTTGTCTTCATCTTTACCTATCTTTATTTTTAAATTTATATTTATCTTTATTTTTATCTTTATATTTATATTTATATTTATATTTATATTTATATTTATCTTTATCTTTATCTTTATCTTTATCTTTATCTTTATCTTTATCTTTATATTTATATTTATCTTTATCTTTATCTTTATCTTTATCTTTATCTATATCTTTATCTTTATCTTTATCTTTATCTTTATCTTTATCTTTATCTTTATCTTTATCTTTATCTTTATCTTTAATCTTTATCTTCATCTTTATCTTTATCTTTATCTGTATCGTTATCTGTATCTGTATCTTTATATTTACATATATTTATATTTATCTTTATTTTTATCTTTATCTTTAAATTTATTTTTATC
>OX608082.1:29447084-29635530 GCA_951509765.1 Sphenella marginata
CGTTTTGTTTACATTTTCACAGAAACTAAATTGGCTGAATTAATTTTATAGAAAACTGTTCAATGCCAATTTTGCTGAGGTTGGTGCCAAACGAAAGTAACTCCCATGACCCAACAATAAGGTCATGCCATGCCCAATCGTTGCTGTACATATATGTATCTGTGGTCATAAGCAATAACAGCCTAAGTCGACTTAAGAAATTAGACCAGTTGAAATTTTTGCTGGCGATTTCGGATAGCAACATCGAAACATTTTTCAAGACTTTCATTGGTCTTTTATTACTTTGTTTATAAACAATTAAATAAAATATGTTTGCCTAAATTATAAAGCAGTTTTTTTACAAAAAATTGCTAGAAGAAATTTCAACTATGTATGTAGTCTAATTGCTCTCCCTGCAAAAAATGCGATTCGCCTAGAATTTAGACCGCAACGGATACAAAAAAGAACTAATTCACTTTCCACCCAAGCGAATATTTTAACTCCTATAAGTATGCTACAACAACTATAATTGACTTATGTATATTGAATTATAGCCAACTGTAGGCTAAGGGCCGCTTTCATAAAAGCCGGTAACCACTAACCGGAGTTTAATTGACGTATTTTGTATGGTTAGCTGACGAATTAATTAAATTGTATGAAAGTGGCCCCAAAGAGATTAATCGCGGATAGCTCGCTTTAGTCACAACATTTTTTGCAGGGCTGATCTATCAAAGGTCGCTTAGTCGCAGAGATAATACGCTGTCTATTGCAATTAGCCACCAGTTGGAAAAATATAGAAAGACGATAAGTCAAGTATGAGGTTGGCGATAGTACAAGCGAATAGCATGACTGATAGCAAATCACTTCAATTTCAAAAGTGAAATGCAAATATTGACAAAAATTTAGAAAAAGTGTGTGTCAGTTTTTTTCCTTTCTATTCTTTTCAAGAAAGAAATTATATCAAAATAACGTCAAAAAGCGAAAATTATGTCTTCATCTTAACCAATTTTTGCAATGCGCTAAAAACTGGTTTAAGCTGCAGAATTCAATTTATATTTACTTATTTATTTTTATACTTTATTGCAAAAGCCAAAAAATATACAAAATATGGTTAAAACAAAGTTATAGTTTGTATTGTCCCTAGGTATTCTTATATTCCCAAAATTAAGGTCCACGATTAGGTGATATCCGGAATCGTACTTCCGCGTCTTATGGTCGATACTAAGAGTTTCTAACTTCAATAATCCGTCTCGGTGTGACAAATATGGGCATGCAGTATGAAGCAAGAGTTGGCATTGATCCCCTTAAGCCAAGGTAAATATACTTGCGGAAATAATATACACGAGTATATTGCCCGAATTCTGCGAAGTAAGGTTAAACACCTTTGGTAAGTTTGGTAGTCAACTTCTTGTTGATTCACGCAATTGGTATAGTGTAAACGGGTCGTGAAAAATTTCATGTAATAAGTTGATAAACAACTAACTTTGAATTAACCTCTCGTGCAACTGAAATTGATTCCGAAGATGATTAATGTAGACATATCTTAAAGCAGAGCCTCATTGTAAAATTTGTGCCTAAGGTTTTGCTGTTTTCTGGGTGCAATCCGTAGCTTTTTTGACCAGAAACTAAATTGCGGATTGGAGTCACCAGCTTGCCCAAGTATCCCATCACCGTCAGAGCTCCCCATCGGCTTTTAATAGACGACACGGCACTGTGGTTTTTGGATGCAAAGTCGGCATCATTGTTCTTGTGACTTAATTTTCTATACCTTTCATGAACATGAAATGATATAATAAATTTGGTCCGATGCTTGTAAGTAGGTGAAGAAGAAGAGATATACCCACAGACGAAGACAGCCCTTTCCTGACTTATTTTTAACTGCCTATAGGTCAGAACTGGTCGAATAGATCGACGCGATTGATGGATTATTCGACACTTGCACAACTTGTCATGTTAAATGATTAAAATTGAGCAATAATACCTTATTTCCCATGGGCAGCATTTCATGGAGCTTCGTAGCACAACAAAAAAAAAAAAAGAAATGTATTTTCTGAGTATTTATTCTTTTGTTGCTACAATAACAAAATATAAATTTTTATTAAAATAAAATTTACAAAAGCTTTTCAGGTATCGTACAACATCTTCTTCACTTAAATACAAAAGTTTCAATTAATCAAATTACAAGAGTCGAGAGTATTAAACTTTTGCCAAAGAAAAACAACCATTAAACAAAACAAAAACAATACAAACTTACAAACTAATTTGATGGACAGTATATTGGTTAAGATTTAAAATTAATAAAAAAGGTATTTCAAGCATTTGGCTAGTAAGTTTTAGGCAGTTCAGAGAGAATAAAATTGAAATAAATGTAAAGCTTTAATGATATTTCTAATGAAACTGGGAGTGTTGTACTCTTTGCTAGAGGTGCATTGGCTATATTTAATAGTGACCACCATAATGTGCTCCATAATGTCCACCATAGTGTCCATCGTAATGACCATTGTAAGCGGGTCCGCCACCATAGTGGCCAGCATATTGGGGTACATATTCGTATTGAGCACCATGGCCATAATCGTCATAATCGTAATGGATGGGTGCAGGGGCATATGGTTTTCCAGCTGAAAGTAAGAAAGAGTAAAAATAAATGATTAGTGTTGATGGTGAAATAGTCGAATTTATATTTTTGTCGAACTGCCTAAATGTATTAAAAATGTAGGGAGGATTCAAAACTTCTTCAACACATAATAATTGAGCATTGGTGATATTCTCTCAAATATTTACTTCAATTTGTGACTAAGATATATAGGTACATTTTTTTTTTTTTTACAAAATTAAAAACTCATTGTTAGGGTCTCATAACTTCACACGATTAACACTGGGTGCTCCTTGTCATATTGAAATCCCGACAAAAATTATTCTTTCAAAGTTGCCAAAGCTAGGTAGTTTCCCTATTCTCTATTTCACACATACATAGATCTTTGTTATATATAAAAGTTGTGTTTGATTGCCGCCCAACTCTTTTCTAAACCAATTCCATTTAATGTGGCCTATTGGGCACAAAAAATTTATCAGTTAAAATATTGTTATAAAATTGTGCTTCTTTAGTGGCCTAAATGTTTATTACTCAACGAATTTATGATGGTCAATTGGTAAATAGTGCATAAATACGTAAATGCCTCGATACATACATATACATTGCGCGATGTCAGCACAAAAATTATAGACAATAATACAACGCTACAACCCCATCGATGCAATCAATAACAAAATCAGAGCAAAAAACCAAACAAAGATGCCGCAACATCGAATTGTAGCTTGGTTTTCAAGTGCGGACTACGTGCGATCTAAAATATAGTTCACTGCTTGCTTTGTTGTTGTGCGTTGTGCCACGACAAAGATATAACTTGGCGTGTTTATTTGTATTGTCATGATGACCAGTGAGTTGTGTTTTTGTTTTTATTTTTGTTGTTGTTTTGTTTTGTTTACGCATAAATAAATCAGGGTGCAAATTGGCACACATTTTACTATTACAACGAAAGACTTAGGAAACGAACTTTTTACTCGCAAACATTGTATGTACAAAAAATGTTGCAAATCCCAGATGGAAGATTATATTGCTCAGCATGATAGATGTGTTAAATATCAACAACAACAAAACAAATATGTACATATATATTAATTACAAGTCTACGAGTGTCGTCATATATTCATGAAATTTCCCATGTAACTGAGTGCGAAACATATGTACCTGAGTCCATTGCACATGTTTGTGCGAGGGAGTAAATTACAAATATTACAAAATATTACAGCAGTAGCAGTGGAAAACAATGATGTTGAGTAAAATTTACCCAAAACCAAAAACAGCTACAATAGAAAACATGTCACATTTATCAAACGACACCTGCCGCAATGGAAAGCGCTCATGTGTGGCCGCCAACTGGCAACTTGAGATGATATGTGGAACATTACACCGCATCCACTTATACGAGATTTTATAAATGACATGTTGGCGCCTTAATTGATGCATCTTGGGAATTTTTTTCTGAAATGTTGCCTTGCTGCGGTGGTGAAATGTAACTGCGTTCGAATTGGTTGACAGATTGCACTAAATTATTTACGAGGGGAGCTTGTTGTTGCAATGTGCAGCAAAAATGTAAAAATATACTTCATGATTCTGATATTGGCGGTGTTGCTTTAACCTTTCTTATGCTTACACTGGCGAAATTGGTTACGGAAGAGGAGCGTTTTGTTACAGTTCTGCAATTTAATCTGCGACTATCATAGGACTTATCTGATAGTCCTATTCTTCAGTTTAAGAACATGAGAGTTGTTATGAGAAATAATAAGTTAGTTTGAAATTTTACGCTTACATTCACAGATTTTGTAAATAAAAACCAAATAGTTTGTAAGCTTAGTGGTTATTTCGCAAAGCTTTCCTTTTGCCTTTGGAGCATAAAATGGAAGCATTCGAGTTCAACGAATTAAAGGTATTTTTAATAAAAATTTTCTATTCGAAATATCTGCTTATATCACATACTCTAAGTAAATTTATGAATAACTAAATGTTGATCCATCAACCTACAGAAGAAACCAAGTAAAATTTATTTGCACTAAAGCAGACTTGAAATTTTAAAAACAAATTTAGTTCACGTCTATCTATCTATGTACGCATGCATACGAATTTTTGTTGTTTGTAAATATTTTGTAAGCTGACTAATTAGATATGTGAGAAAATGTGCTATGAATGCGTAAAGCAAATACAAACAAAATTTAATAACTCCCTCCTTTATCGCATATGAATTGCATGCCGAAATTACAAAAAGCTGACGCATAAAAAAATAAATAAATATGTCACATGTAGCTTATTGTTCTGCCATATGTTACGGTAAATAGGTGGTGTGAAAAGCTTTTGTTTCATTTGAAAAATTTTAATTTTAAAAAGATTTGCATCAACTTTAGTTGGCTTATTTTTTGTCTTTCTGCTGTGTGTTTATGCTTTTTATAGCTCAGTTGCGCGCTCATTATTTAGTAGCTTTACGAATTAGTAGTTGTTGTTAATTACACGTGTTGTGTGTTTTTATGTTTATGCTAATGTGAGAACTGAATTTCAGAAATTTTGCAAAACACAGAAAGCATAATATTTAGTTATGAAGTAATATGTGGGACTGATAAACATGTATGTGTGTGTGTGCGAACATGTTTCAGCGTACAAGTTTTTGATTCACATTGTGGGAAAGTTTTTGTTTTTGGACTGACAATTCAAAATATTTATATGGAACACTGCACAATTTCTACTTAGTTTTCGGTATACCGAAACGATATTCACTCTTTAGAGATTAAGCGGAAAATGTCTTTTAAACAGCGTGAATATTCCAAAGTCGTAACTTTTGAAGGAATTTTCATTTGAGCAATCGAATATTCTATGAAGTGAACTAAATAAGAGAAGAACGCATCGTAAATAGAAAGGGCACGGGAAAGTAGAAATTAGTGGGAATAGAAATAGTTATAAGAAGCGGTAATAAGAATAACCTGAGTGAAAGGAAAGTAGAGTGACAATGGATTGAGATTAAGGAAGAAGAAGCAATAGGTAAATAAGGATTAGGGATAGGTAGGAAAATTAGGGGCAAGAAAAGGTCTGTTGGATCTATAAATGAATTAATTGTTTTCCAAAGAATGTAGTGAGGTTTTATACAGGTTAATATGGCTCGTCCTCTCATAAAAGACATATTGCCAACCCTAGACTATTTCGTAAGTTTAAAAAATCCGCATAATATTGATATCTTTAGCTCAGGGTTTTGGACCTAAAAATCACACCGTTTGCAGTTTTGCATGAGGGTCGTTACTTTACAAAGGAGAAATTGATTTTACAACAACAATAATTCAATTGCTTCGTCAAAAAAATAATAAAAACATATAATTGCTTGAAGTTACTAGCTTCAACTGTAACTAAATAAATGAATCATTTATCAGCTGCAATTATTCAATTTTGTATTTGTTTATATGCAAATCTGTTATTATAATAATTAGATCGATTAACGTTGAGACGCAAGTATTTGTCATAGCAAAAAACTCAATCTTTAAATAATTTGTCTTGGTCTAATTTGTTTTTTGTTTGAATTTATAATCGAAGTAAGTGAACAGTGGGAACAATTTTAAATTTATTCTAGATCTAGCTAAGCAATTATAAATGAGTAAGAATAATTTACATTTACATACAAACTCGTACATACGCCGGAAATAATTAAGTTAGATTTATAAATATGTATGCTGTGCTACATAGATGTGATAGATGGTTATATATTATATATATGAAATTTATATTAAGGTGACTCAAAAGTTGCAACATTAGGGCAATGCCTGTTTCTGATAAACAATGAGTTTCGTACGAAATTTGATTTTGGGAGAATTTTTTTTTGAAAAATGAGATAGAGGTGGAAGTAAATTAACTTAATACTTAAACACGCGTTAAATCATACCAACTTAACAACTATCGCTGCCCCAGGAATATGAAACCTAAGTAAATTTTATTTAGCTGACGTTTACTTTAAAAAATTAAAGATTTTAGAGTTTTTTCTAAATATCATACTCCGTCTGATACAAAGCGGAATTTTTGGTTTCATATAACTTTATACGAACAATATCCCAAGTTTCATTTCAGTAGGTCATCTTAAATTACAAATATTGTTTCGTTGTAAAACAAAAAATTTCAAGTCCAAGCTCAAAAGGAACTTCTTCACTAAAAGCAATTTTGTACAATTTAAAGAAAAACGCGATTTGTATTTTGATCTTCTTGGGTGTCGATTAGAAAGCTTTGAATTTTTTAAAAATTGTTTACTACTTTCTGTGGGAAAATATTTTCTTTTACCTGGCTAGTTTTTATTGATCCAATTCCAAATTCTTAAAAAGCTTAAGATCAAATTCGATTAAATACTCATTAGAGATAGCTACACATCTATAGAATCGACTGAGTAAAAAAAAATTTATTATTACATTTGGGAAAATTTATGATGACACAGGAAAAAATTTCTGAAAATCAGAATAATTTTAAACCACTTAATTTTGGCGCTAAGTAGCAAGCCCAATAATTTTTTTTTGTTTTTTGAAGCCGAAACCGAAATAAATGTTGAACAACGAAACTTGAACCGAAACGTTATTTTAATCGGTTGCATTCCTTGGTTTTTTTTTTTAGAAAAACCCAGTTTAGGGCTTAGATACCATAAATTTAGTAACAAATAAAAAGACTTTCTCTACCTATTCAAAATGCTTTAATAGCAAATACCACCCAGAACTGAAAGTTCAAGTACACATGGATAACTACCGTGCTTAAAAGTGACTTAAAAACATTTTTTTGTTGAAGTTTATAAACCTTCACTTAAATTAATATTGAAAGCGCATATTATAGCAAGTTTAGACTTAGCTATTTTTGAAACAGAAATGATTGCGTGTATGCTTAAAAGAATTTGTTTCTAACAATTATAGTAGGTATAATAATAATATATAGAGTTCAGTACAAGAAAAGTTCACCCGCCCTCATGTACTAGTAAATGCATATGTATGATTATGTAACATGATTGTTTGAATGTATGTTAAATGAAATTACTTTCACGTAGGTGTTTTTAGTGCATTTGTACTCATTCCATATTAGTAATTATAATCATGAACCGCAAATTCTTCATTCAAATAGTCTGCTTCATCATCGTCTGGGCGAAATTTGAGCACTTGATCATTGTTGATGTGGGCGTGACGGCGCAACAACTTCACCATGCGATATGTGTCAATGCCTGTGCATGGAAAATGATGAGAAGTGATGATGATGTTGTTGTAATTGTTTTGTGTTGTTACATTGTTTTTGCATTATAAATATTGTTAATTATAATGGAAATTTTTGCAAGTAACAGAACGCACCACAAAGACATATGTATGTATGTATGTATGTATATTAAGTGTTTATGTATGAGAATTTGTTGCGAATTTGAGGAAGAGTAAAACCCAAGAAATGTATTGTTTACAAATTTGAAAATATGTACAAGAGTTATGTATGTATGTACATATGTATGTATAGTTGTTATTGGGAGACACACAAGTGGCAGGAGTTTAATATCAAATACATTGCTAAGAGGGTCTTAACCACAAACGTTCATCAATACAGTGAGAAAAGAAAGAAGAGGGAAATAAACGCAAATTCAATTTGTTAGAAAACCAGTCAATGGGAATGTGCAATTATTCAGACGTGTGAAAAATAAATAACGATTTTCATTTCACATTTTGCGTTAACTAAACTACATGTAACTCAACTAAATTATTCTTTCTAATCATTCCCAATTTCACTTACCATACGGCGCTGGTCCAGCTATCGCAACAGGCGCAGGCGCAACATGTTTCACCAGAGGTGCTGGCTCGTAATGTGCACCAGGCACTAAGGCTTGTGCATGTACTGTGGGTCCAGACTTCGTTACTACAGCATTGAACCCATTTATGGAATCAGCAGTGTAGTCAACAGTGCGTACAGAGCCATCGGGTTCAACAAGTGAATATTGACCTGTAGGGAAGTTATTCAAAGGCATTGTGATTTTAGTACTGGGCAATACAGAAGTTATAAAATATTTTATTATTTATATTGAACTTGTTTATAGCGTGCTAGTGCATACCTTTAACAACATCACCATCTCGCGTTTCGTGTTGTGACTTCACGTCGCCAGTTGTGTGATCCGCTACACCATAATTGAAAGCATATTTTGGGTGATTCTGCAAACAAAAATTGGTAGACATGCTTGGGTGAATTTGAAGAATTTTTTAAAGGTTGAACTTAAAAACTATTAGAATTGTTTCGTAGAAAGTTAAAATCGATTAAACAAGGCAACAACGTTAAAGTGTAATTTATTGAGGTTCAGGTATTTGGGTATCCAGAGATAACTCCAAAATAGTCTACCAGAGAAGTTTTTTTTTCCAAATTGTTAAATTATAGCAATATTAATAATTAAAATTTTTATCTAAGACTTAACTTTAGTAAACGTAATTCAGTAGTGATGCTAATTTTAACAGGAGCCGTGGTACCATCCTTATAATTTTATTGCCAAAGTGACTGATAAAAGTAAAAATGTAAAGTGGTAACTATCTAAATATTACAGATTTTGTAGTTTACAAGATTTGGTTTTATCTAAAAGCATGACTTAACAAAATTTGGGGCATCTGGAATATGAAGTATGGGTAGAGAGAATATTCCTCATAACCATAGACATATATAAAGTAACATCAGAACAACCTTGTTAGGGTTATATTTTAAAAAATTTACAGAAGCACCTTCACACGGATGGCGAGCCGGTGTCAAAGGTGTATCTGCATGAATAATTTTTGATGGTCGATTTTTAATGAAATTTTTTGCCTCCAAGGTTGGAATATGGAAATCACTAGTCATTGAATAAATATCTTCTGGTGAACTAAAGCCCTGAAGCCATCTATGGTTAAGTTAAAATTCAACTAAGAGCTAGTAATCCTTCAAATGGTCTTATATTGTAAGGTAAAAACTAAACTTTCTATGTAAAAACCGTTATTTATTAAAGACGATTTAGCATATTCTAAGGATAAGCTTGATAATGGATCCTTGTAGCGTAGTTATGTTATGAAATTGCAGGTTGACGAAAGGAGTTCAGTAGTTCAAAAAATTCGTATAACTTGTATTGTTACCTAAGGTACAAACGAGTGTTTTAGTCCCAAGCAATGGAGTAAATAAATCTAGTATCATAACAAACTTTCTGTACCTAAACACAAAAAATAAAAATTTCAAGAGAAAACCCACCTTAAACTCGTTGACAGAAGCCCCTGCTGTACCGTATTCTTATTTTTCATACCTTAAGCTCATTAAAAATCTCAATCAATCTCATCCACAGAAAGTACAGAATTTTTTTGGAAGAATTTAAATATATTCACTTTAAATCTATGACTGGCCCTCCTTTCTTACACATTCATGCAACTGGCAAGAATGGTGCTTATAAATATTTGTCCATTTGGCAAACGCCACTGCGTATACGCAACTTTATTTCAGCGAAACTAAGGATTTCTGTAGCAGTACATGCATAACTCCTTCAAATATAAATATTAGGGTGGGTCGATTTGTATGGACGAAAGTTAACCGATATCTCGCCATCGATTTTTCAATAGGTTTTGGCTCAGGGAAAAATGTTCCACTACGCATATACAAAAAAAATAGTTTTCGAGCCTGCGAAATATCATTTGTTGACCTTTTTCGACATTGATTGTTAAGGTTTTTCATGACCGACCAAAAATGTTCGCTAAAAACGTTGGCGGTAGCAGTTTTACGAAAAAAAAATATTTTTTGGGTTTTGGGAAGTGCTTTGGTAAACAAATTAACCCTTTTCGCCATTTTTTGTAAGGGGTTTTTCAGCATATGTACATGCAAAAATGTTTTAATAAATCGACCCAAACTAATAAATACATATATTCATTTTTCTCTTTTATTCCGGAGGACCTGAACCGATATGTGTGTGCGTCCTTTTAATTTTTCTTCTGTGATTTTGAATTAATTAATAATTATTTTGAGTTAGAGTGACGGTTTCAGCTTTCAAATAAAAAGTTTTTGAACTGCATTTGTGAAATGCTTTGTGTTAACTGATAGGCTAGAATAGCACTATGCCTAGGGGATTTTAGAATGATTTTTTTAATTTGATATGAATTACTTATTCAGTTTTTGTGGTGCACTAATTTTTCGTTTTCATATATCATGAGTTATTTGTTAGTATTTGTTGTTGTAGTTTTTAGCGAAATTTTCCATCAGGACTTTGATAATTGCATAACTTATGGTATAACACAAGTTAATTGGTTCTTATTATTTCTTAAGTCATACACTCACATAGTAATCCACTGCATATCCTGGCCGAGCCAACACTGCGCTCGCGTATAGCGTGATTGTAAGAACAAATATGCACTTCAGGCTTGCCATTGTAGATTTATTTATTATTTTTGTATGACACAAATACCAGAGTTGCACTTAAACTTCGCAAGGAATTCGTTTTTTTTTTTGGAATTTCTTAAGAACTTCTACAAAGGAGAGATAAGAAAAGATTTTTTATTAAATTTTATATATTTTATTTATTTAGCACAATTTAATGAGAAATATTTTTGAAAATAGTTCGCACTTTTAGTATTTCGATGGCACCGTTGATTTGCACGCTGCTAAGTTGCCCGGAATACTGTGCCAATTCTAAGATCAAGTTTCGATTAAATACTCAAAACAAACGCACAATGGCAAAGCAAATGCGCCAGCAGTGATCAACCACACCGATACGTCAGGTATCAAGAGCGCCAATAGCCCAGCAGTGGCTGCAACAGCAACGCTTGCGGCTAACGCTAGCTTCGTTGGCTTGCGCACCGTTCGCTCGCTATGCTTTGGGGGCAGATTTAGCGCGCGTTCTATTGTTCACTTGCCGGTATTGCCACTGGCTCTGCTACCGCCAAGCAATTGTTTGACGTAGTACGCTTCGTTGACGCTGCCCATTTGTCATGCACCCAAGCTTAACTAACCATACGCTCTGCTCTCAGTGGTTGACTCTTAGTTGTTGTTTCAAACTTTTACACCTCACTGGTGTGGTGAGTTTTATTTGGCACTATTTGTGCTGCTTCTTTGCGCTTGCTTCATTTACTCAGCTGACATTGTTATTGCTGCAACATTTGTTACATTATGTGGTCGGATTATTGGCAGAGGAGACATCCACCATATCAAAACATGTAAATATTGCTACATTATTTATGGTTATTATAATGTTTTATTGCTATAAGAATGACTTAATAAATGTGCTCCAATAAGCAAGGGTTAAATGGCTTTGTTTGAATGACAACATCGCAGGGTCATGACAGCTTGGATTTTTTTGATAAGAGGGGAAATTTGTTTGAAAACTTTTGATTGCGTTTAAGAGAACAAGATAAACTGAAGACTATTTACTTGGGGGCTCCTGTAGAAGGAAAATAATGTGGCAACGATGGTGTTATATGTTCGGGTGTACTAATTTGTAGGCAATTTGGTCTAAACTAAATGTATCCCGTCTTAGAGCGATCACGTACTATAACAAATTTATTTGAGAAGTAAACCGCCTCTACCTGTATTTGGTCCTTAAAACGAAAAAGTGTTGGTCCACCTTTTTGGAGGCTTATGCAAAAAATTCCTGTAGCTGTGACGTGCTAATCTGCTAGAATAATCTGCTTCGTTGAACACTTACAAAGTTTAAGTTTAATAAAGTAGTTAATATTGATTAAGTACTTAGGTAAAACCAATCCTGCAGTTTAGTGAAAAGCATTAGGCCTTATAAAAATTATAGTGGCTGATACTTTGATCTGGCATATGCTAGAGTTATTTGGTAATCAGAATAACAAATTGACGGATATTCCCATCAAAGTCGATTCTACATATGAGAATAACCAAGCTTTACAACAACAACACCAAAGATTATAAGAAAAGGCCTTCTAAAATACTCCACTTCAGGCACTTTCTCTTAGATAAACAGCTCGCTTATCTGTGCTTGTTTCAATTTAGAAAAATTAAGCAGACCACGGCGTATACTAATTGGAATGAATTTTTTCATGAGAAACTTTTCCATGGTAAAAATATACTCGATCTGGGCTCTGACAACTGCAGATAGTGCTCCGCTTTGAAAAAACTTTCCAAGCACTTTGATTGTCTTTGAACCATGGATATTTGGTGTTTTAGGCCAGCATGCCACCGTGCGCATATCTGTGATACAAATTCAATCGACACATATCCACTCTATCTTTTTTTTTGGAAAAAGTTCATAATGCTTTTTTAGGCTTGGAAATGTTTTTTTTTAACACCCACCGTTGTATAAAGTTTACCAAATTGACCGAGGTCCTCTCAACTTAACTAAACGTTCTTGCATGCCAGTACGAAAAGGGCAGGGTTGTGCGAATTTCCAAACTTTTCTGTAGTCAAATTAATACGCCATACTTGATATCTCATCGTTATTAGACCCTAAACGTCTTTTCTAGAAAAATGTAATTCCCTTCTAAAATTTACTCAACCATTACTTATTGGTTTTATTTTTTTTTTTGTGCTCAAACAAAAACATGCACTCAACATGCATTCCCCAACGCTTTAATCGCAAGCTTTCGAGTTGTAGGATAACTCCTCAAATTACTGTTACCAAATATATACCATATTCACTCATTTATAGGAACGACTGCATGGAAGTAGTCGATTACTCATGTACCGCCTACTTTACGCACATTAGGGTGTATCTCAATTTAAGGTATTGAGACGACAGAAGGTTTACGTAGGGGATTGGCTAGGGTCTTACCCCACCAAGGCCTGTTTATTCAGTATATCAGTATAATTCGGTTTAATCGATGCCCCCAACAAAGTACTCGTATTGCATATTTTGTGGGTCATTTTAAAGTGATAATAAATTCAGGAGACCTTTTGCAATCCCAGTTACTGAGATACTTTATTTTGTTCTTCATCTTACGAATACATCAAATTTTGTTTAAATATTTTTCTAAGTACCATAATCTCTAATTCGTCTTAATCCAAATGTGAGTAATTGCGTGCAAAAAAAAAAAAAAAATTCGGCACCGCGAAAGTAAAGTAACTTTAAAATAGCACACGCTTTCCGATACTGTTGAAGGGATTCCGCTTCATGGTCTGATGATTTTCTGTTGGTACAAATGCAACATACTGGCCTACTGTCAATTTTAGTAAGTTTACACTTTTAAGATTTCCCGAATGTTTTATAGGCCATACTTAAATGGTAGACATAGTGTCGTTTTCGTTGCACAAATACAATAATGATGGTAATCTAATAGATATGTTTTAGCCATTGCAATGGTTATAATTTGCTATCTTCTTATTTGAATTTACAACTTAATACAAAAGACTTAAGACACGAACTTTATCCCTCTATTTACCGCGTTGCTAGTTTTTAATAATACTGGAATATAATCAACGATTGTGTTAGTTAGAATTTAAATTTTAAAATATACAAAAGGTTGCTTTCTAAATCATAATTAATATTAGGTAAACGTTTTTTAAGAGCACCACATTACGCAAGAGATCAACAAATTCAATCACTTTGCTAACTTTTTCTAAGCTAATTAAAGATTAATTTTGTGGTTAACTTCAATTGTGACTAATTTATTGGTAAACAGGTGTCAAAACTCAGCTAGTTTTCATACGCTCAATAAATGAAAGGTAAGTTTTTTCTTGACGCTTTTGCTATAGAGAACTGTAACTTGTGTTTGAATGGTAAGAAATATTTTTTTTTTGCTGACAAGTAATTTACAAAAACAATGTGATTCAATTTGCTCTTAGTTAAATGACGGCTGTGGTTTTATTTCTTTTAAATTGTATTCTTAACATTTAAGCAGGCATAGTTTTGTATCATGATACCACAGTATGTATGTATATAATGGGTAAATATATATTAGTCAGAATTCTTGCGGCTGGGTATGCCAAGTTCACTTAGTATTTAATATAGGGTTTATACTTTATATCTAGGTCTTCATGGGCGCTCCTGTGTGGTTACTCATTTATCTCCCACGGTGAAGGTTCAAGGCTTTTGTATCATGATACGGGACACTTACGCTAAGCTGAGTTTCTGTGTCGCAAATTGGCTATGTGGTAAGGTATGGTATTGTGCTCAATGTCACCAAATATTCTCAATAAGATAGCTTAAGTAGTTTAAATTGGTTTTAAAGCATTCTAACATACATATGGAAATACGTATTAGACTGGGAAAAATATAAATTTTCATGACAATGTTAATGTTTTTTTAAAATTCCCAAACTATTGAAGTAAAAAAGAATTTATTCCATACAGCTTTGTAGAAACATGTTTAGATTAAGAATAAACATTTTTGTTAAATAATAATTTCAGAATAATCTACCCCTAAGCATTGGCAGGGTTTTTTGCTTTCACGTTTTTACTTTAGAAATTTGTTAAAAATACAAATTCCCAGAGAAAACTGGATAAACCCACGTACAGTCAAAACTTTTCCCTACTTCTGAAAAACAATATAAATTTAAGTGAAGAGAAAAAATTTGGGCTCAGTCTAATACTTATACATATATAAAAACACTGACACATGATCGTTCTAGGTTTGACATATCAATTAGTTGCAGTGAAGAAGTACATTAGCACACCCAAGTGTATGATCCGTGAATGCAACTGCTTTAAGAGCCAGTTTGTGGCACAAAAATAATATCTTCATGCAATCATTCATTGTCACCCAACCGCTGAGGCGAATTTGGTAGCTGCGTTACATAGTTCGTCCGTCATACCATTTTAGCGATAGCTGAAGCAAATTGGAAACACTTAGGGAGGCCTAATTCAGTCCAAACTAGCACTTTTGGGCAAAGCCGTTTGTCAGGACCGAACCACGCTGTAAAATATTTTTAGGAGAAGCATTAATTATGAATTCGACTTTTGTGTTTCAGAGCTAATCCGGCTAGTTTTGCTAGTCATTTCATTTATATGCATACATACTTATACTTATAACTGTTGCAAGACTTCTCATAGAGTGAGTTTGGCCGAATAACGCTAGCTGACCCTACGTACTTACATTACAATCCACAAATGGTAGCATTTTTATTACAAATTTCAGTTTGTTGGAGTAATAACCCTGTAATTTAAGGCAAAACAAAAACGGCTTAACGCACGATTTTGGCACGAACGAATTAGTTCTGGAGCATTTAATGATGAAATATATGCCATTGTGCAAAATTGTCCATTTATTTTCGAATTTTTCATTGTCAAATTATGATTGGGAATATATTTTTTCCATAAATTGTTTAGCTGTGGCATTTGTAGTAGGTCAAGTAATTCGATTGAGCAACTTAGGTTTTGTAAGTTTTGACAGCCATCAAAAAATGTAATTGGAGTTGTTTTCAAAGAAAGGCGGCAACTAAAGATTTATTATTACATTGTATTAGTATAGCCTGATATTTGAATTGACTTAAGCAATGGTAATAATTAATGATTACTTTGGAGTAATTGGCAGTTTAGTGCTTACAATGAAAAATATTGCAATTGCGAATCAAAAAAAAATTTAATATTTAGCTGCCATTTTTAAGGTCAGTAAGTAAAGATCAACTCATTGGCTATTTTCTCTGGCGGAAAAGAGCATAAACTCGAAACTATGTAGAACAAAGTTCGGCTTTAACTAATTGACGTTAACGAAAATGCAATTCTATGCGAGTTTAAAAAGGCCTCCGTCTGTATTTTACTCTAGAAACATTCGAACCTCAATAGTTCTAGAACGAAACGGGGTTGTGAGTCTCAATCTTCTTAAAGCTTTTGTTTTTGCCAAAGTATTTATTTCAAATGAGCTAGATTGTTTTAATAAAATAAATTTTTATTCTTACATTTGGAATAGACAAACAGAGTTGGTAGATATAGGTAATAAACTTTTAGTGTATTAAAACTGATTCTGCCCCTCTCGCTTACCTTTTAAATTAACTAATTTTCAAAATATTTTGTCATAACTTAAAATTATCAAAAACCTTCTTCCTTTGTTTAAGGCAAAATCAAAGATCGATTTCGCCATATCCCTTGTAACCCCCCGCCATTACAATCTGTCCGTGTGTTCAAAGGTTTAAATCAGAGATATTTTGATAACATTTTTCCAAGCCCGTTACTTGGATGTATAAATATGGAAAATATGTCAATTGTGGATGCGAACTAGCTTCAAGACATTTTATATGAATGCATTTTATATGAATGCGTTCCTATCGTTTTAGCACCTCAAACTTAGAAAGCTAAAAATTAAAATCTGTTTGGTACCAATACCTTAAGTACAAGCCACAAATATCAACCAAGGGAAGGTACCCGGAAATGTAGATATTTGTTAACCATACTGAGCGGCCTCAAATTAAAACGCTAAATAACACGAACGTGCAATGCTACTTGCTTCGCAGGTGCTTCTTCTGTTTTTTATTTGAATTAAAGTTTACAGCTATGTTAAGTGTCAAGTGTGGATCTAATAAAACAAGGTAGCCACATTAATGGCCGAATAATGAGAGCAATACACCAACTTGTAGACAGGGCTGTGTTAATTTAATTTAATTTAAACTTTGCCTATGGCTGTGATGTCACTTGTCGGGGCATTGCGTAGCTGCACAAAGGGCAACAAATACTTTACGGCTTGTTTTATGTGATTTTCATTCATGAGATAGTTAGATGTGCTAATGAGCTAATCACACGCACATATCTACAGGTAATTGACTAATTCAAACTTGCCGAATGTGTACATATGTGGTATAAACTTAGGGACATCTTCTATATACATACAAATACATGTATGTATATTATTTAAATTACTTCTTCTTTAGAGAAGTGGGGTGTAAAGCTCCTGTGGCACCTTATATTTATTAATTGTGGGTGAGTATCTGTGGCTCCGAGGTATTAGCGCTGGATTGGTCTCCTCAATTTCGCTATAAAAAACCCCGATTTGGGATTTCCAAACATAAACTTAATCTTTGAAATATTTAAAAGGCTGGTTGCAGATTACAATAGAATCCATTGCAAATGAAATAAACCAAAGGAATAGTTACATCTGCCGCTCAAAAATTATATTCTTTAACTAAGAAGGTACATCTATATATTTTATTTAACTTGCTCACAGCCGCTTTTTATTTGGCAATTGCGTTGAATATATAAAGAAATGTCATCTGTTGCCAAACTGTTGTTGTCAAACTGTATAAAAAACTGAGACACTTCATAGGCCAAGCGTATTGCAAAAACAACAATTGATTATATATGTATAACAAATGTATCCATTGGCGGATCTACCTAATGGCTTTTTGTGTTTCAGCCCAGGGCCCCGTGGATGCAAAGGGCCCCAGCCACCAATAAACATAAAAGACGAATGCCCTACAAGACGCACTGATATTTTACTACTACAAACACTAGACGGCCAGAACCGTTTAAACGGTTAAGTGCCAACTAAGGAAGTACCCACACTTTTAATTGACTGTGCTGACATAAATATTGTTACTTGAATAAAGGAATTCGCTGCACGAAAATGCAGAAAGGTTGATTTGTAATTTAATTCTCTTTATTGTTATATTTGTTTTGATTAATAAATGCTTTTATAAGCTGATTTTTTTTTCCTAATAACTATATACTGCATCAACAACAACAAGCCCAGGGCCCTACAATCTCACGATCCGCCCCTGTATGTATCTAAAAACTAAATTTCTGTTTTTTTATTATTATTATAATGTTTCAAAATAATTCTTTAAATGTACTCTCTAGAAAGCAATATATTAAAAAGCAGATAGCCTATCTTCTCTACCCTTGCTGACATCTTGTTGTTGAATTTATGTGTTTAGTCTGCAGTGGGATATTTGATGATTGAGAGACACGGCCTCTCCAACTATCCAGTATTTACTAAGCTTCTCACAATATTCTTTAAAATTACAGTTGAGTGATCCTACTCTTTCCAATTGTATTGTTCATATACTCGTACAAGTATTTATGTATGCATGAGAATTATTTGAAAGCTCATGCTATAATGCTCATTATTATACCCAGCGTACTAGTACTAGTACAAGGGTATATTAATTTTGTCCACATAACGGTACTATGTAACGGCACAAAATAATCGAGTTAGATATAGAGTTCCATATATGAAAGTTCTTAGGTTGAAAAGAGGAATTGATTAAGGCATGTCCGTCCGTCCGTCTGTCCGTGTACACGATAACTTGAGTAAAAATTGAGATATTTGCATGAAATTTTGCATAGGGGTTACTTTCTGGCCAAGGTAGGTTGCTATTGAAAATGGGCGAAATCGGATGATAACCACGCCCCCTTTTTCGATATCGAAAATTTCGAAAAACGTATAAAACGAGTTAATTCAATATCAGAAGCAGCTACAATGACAAAATTTGCAAGATGTATTGCTTTAGATGCTCTTAGGCCGATTTTATAAAATTTTTTGAAAAGGGGTGTGGCACCGACCACATATATTTGAAGAAATTTTCAAATTTTGACTCTCAATAACTTCAGAACAGTTTGTGCTAGTATAACGAAATTTTGTATAGGGCATACTATTGTTGTGTTAAATTCAGCTAAAGAAAATAAACGAAATCGCTTGGCGACCACGCCTACTTTTTTATAAAAGTTATATTGAAAGGAGGTGGAGATATTGAAAAGGCCATATCTAATTAACTGATACCGCTATAATAATATAATTTGGTACATACATCAATTTTCATATTCTTTACATTATTTTTGCAAAATTTTGGAAAGTGGGCTTGGCACCGCCCACTTATGAGTCACGCAATTTTCAAATTCGACTGCTAATAACTTCAGAACGGTGTGAGATAGATTTGCCAAACTAGGTACCAGGCATGTTATGCTTATGTAAAGTACTACCACAGAAAATAAGAAAAATCGGTGAACGACCACGCCCCTTTTTGGACTAAAGTTCTCTAAACGAGAGTTAGGAAACCAGAATATGCAATATCTGTTTAACTGATAAAGATATAATGCTAAAATTTAGTACACTCATTCACCTGGTGATGTTATTAGTGATGTTTAAAGGTTTTTTGGTAATATTTTGGAAAATGGGACTGGCACCGCCCACAAGTGAATACACAAAATATCAACATTTCACTATTAACAAGCCACTGTAAAAGTATCATAAAGATCTGCAATGAAAACTGATCTTCAAATAGGGACAAACAACATAATAAAATCCGTGGGCGTGCCATCACCCACTTTTTCAAAATTATGTAAATATTGATTAATGGACACATATATCCGTATATCAAAAAATTTCACAAAATACGTTAAAAGTTATGGGCATAGCACGCCTTCTTTTATAAAGTTATATATAGGACATTATATAACCCTTGAATAGATTGATTGAGTACTTTTGGCTCGTGTAAGCGGTTTTGCTTTGTAAGCAAGGGGGTGGCTGCGCCCACCAAATTCGCTATTGTTTTGGCTCGGAATAGATTGGTTTTTAAAATGGGCGAAATTGGATGAAAACCACGCCCCCTTTTTCTGAAAACTAGCGCTGGGTATTTAATGTTCGGTTCACCCGAACTTAGACTTCCTTACTTGTATTTTACTTTATATTTGTTTTGTCTAGTCTGTAAGATGTGCTCAATATGAAGACTTAATAAATAAATAAATATATTTAGTAGTTTCTGAAGTTGAACCAGCTGGCCCTTAATACTGTATTTATATATTCTATTTAGCTCAAGCATCTTCAGCTCGCTCTTATTCGGCCATTGCTACCTCGGTGGAATGATGGTCCAACATTTCGGCAATGATTGGATAATCCCGATCTATGTATATCCCATCAGTATGTATCTAAAATTATTATTACTATAACTTAAAAGAATTTAAGTGCTATAAGAGGAAAAACCTTTGATGTAATCTACTTACTACAAAGACGTCACTGCAGACAACTTGATTGTATAAACATTTGACTGTGATACTGGAAAAGCACGCTTAAATTCTGCGATCTTTCAATAAGTTAATGAAGATAAACACAAATCTCAACCTTTTTTTTATCTAGAGCAATATTCAATACCAGTTTCAGTAGACGACAATTACATCAAGATCTAGAAAACGCAAAATGTTATAATTGGGCTGATTGTTATGTATTAGCGGCCATTTGAAAATCGTTGACATTTATTGCGAGTGCATCGTTTGATTGGTTGCCGCAATTGACTTTGAAAATCGAAAGTCATGCAAGAGTACCAGCGGACTGACCAACAGCAACAACCAGCATAGTTTGCGCAACTATTGTAACCAGTTCATCGCGCCTTGATTTTCGTGGAAAAATTGGTGATCGGTGTATGAGCATGCGTGCCATCAATTTCATAGATGCACTCATTTTCAAATATATGTATTTACTCGTATGTATAACCACATTCTTCTACTAACTAGTACATGTGTCACATAAAAGATCGTTTGCACTAAATTATATTTTAGTATTCGAGACATATTTCACATTCAATGGAATAATTGCTATCAAAAGGTTAACCGTTTTTTGCTTGTTCTCTTTAGTCTAAGTGTATACATACATACAGCGCACTATAGCTAACATCTTGGATGAAGAAGCCAAGATTTTGTTGTAGATGTCCGAGACGCTGACTCTTCATTAACAAGTATCTCTTTGTTACCGAAGACGTCGTTTACATCGCGCATGATTTAACAGGCATCTACTTAAAGTGAGACTCTCTCATGTTGATAACCATTCATGCACCAACTAATATACTGATTAAACCCTTCTAATTCGATGACTGTCTAAGGTAATTTAACCTACCTGATAGCAACTTTTCTGGATAGCAGAAGGGCACCATTTGTAAAAATTAACTTATCTTGTTTCCAAGAGCAACCATCACAGCTCGAGGCGCAATTAGAATAACACAAGCTACATACATCCAAAGTTGAGCACTCCAATACTATCCCATTAATAAAACGCTTTGTCTTGGCTAGTTTGATATGAGACAAAAATGTTCATGTTGGACCTCTTCGCTTTCTTACTAATCGTATGATCTTGATTTTCTTCATTGCGAGTTTCTGCAACAACTGCACAATTTTTTATTACACACACACAAATGTGGGCTAGCATATGCGATATAATACCGTTTCTTTCTTGCACTTAATAGATGATCTTGCATATTGATTACTTGATGGCTTTTATGTAGAAGTTTGTTTCTGGTAGTTTTCTTAGTTTAGTTTTATGTTCGAATTTAGTGTGCTTAACTGCAGTAATGGGTCGGAAAGGTTATTTAATTATGGTCTTAAGCTTCAAGCGTTTGAGCTGTGGCGAAATTAGAGTTCCATGGCTTTTGGATTATAAAGGACCACGCAAATTATTATTGACTTACGAGAATTGGGTACTGTGGCCCCAGTGGTTAAATCTGTAAACCAGCAGCCTTGTTGAACCCGTATTGTACCTCGTCAATTTAAGGTCACGCCTACATCTCTCATTTCCTGTGGTTACTTGTTCGATACATCTAGACCATTGTCATCCAGCAGTAAGATCTCAAAATTGTATTTGAATGTCAATTTCTTAACAAAATGACCATGAATTTAGTGTGGATAAATTGTTAACAAATAAATAAAATCATAAAGAGTCTACAATGGTAAGTATTTTGTTTGTTTAATTAATTTGCAGCTCGTATTTCTATAGACTAAGCATGTACATATTTATCGAAGTATATCATTTTTATGTTTCTTCCTTCCGGCAAGTTTTATTTCTACTTTGCATCCGGAAGCCATGTTGACCGCTTCATTTTATGTAAATCTACAAAAACAATGGTTTATGTCAAAGCCCAAAGAATGTTACCAGTGACCTTAAATATTTAAAACCAAATTTGTATGATACAAATTAATTAAATGTACATTTTCACTGCATAAACTTGTGAGATCAGCAAATGATTGTGAGTGGGAGTTTGGAACAAATTTTAATTATACTAAATGATAGAGCCTAAAAATAAAAAAAAGATTGAGGAAGCCTTAGCTCGAGTGAAACCAAATATTATATACCTAGTTGTAAACTATTTTAATGACGATAACTTGCATTTTTTCTTTGCCGGATGCTAAATTTGCGCTCAGATTTGTTTGTCTTTAATATAATTCTACTCCCGTATAGTCAACTGTATAATTTTAGATTATCTATATTTCCGGAGAGGATCTATTTACCTGTTTCTGCTTGGGAGTGAGCTTCCTAAGCTACATATGTCATCTGCGGCCTCAGGTATTTTTAGATCAGTTGCTCGCTATATGACATTGATGCTCCGCGGGCTCTCTTTTAGATATTGTATATAAGCTTAACACCTCTAAAATATCTTCTGGACGCGCTGTTTGATAGGAATTTGAAGTCTTTGTCCATAGAATAATGATATTGCTTACTCGCTCCATTTAGGAAGCAGCATATACTAGACGAAGCCATATACCGATTTGGTAAAATTGTATTTTTTTTTGTACCAAGCAACCAGCTATACGAGTTAGAAAAAAATCTTTGTTGAATAGCTTAGCACTTAAGTTAGCGAATTAACAATTTGGAGTTGTGAGTTAGCGTAACTGTTTTCACACAACCTTTTTTGCTGTTTAATGCATTCGTTTCGAGTATGTATGTATGTAAGTAAGTAGGTAGCATTTAAACGGTTCGTTGATTTTCGACGTAGAGTAACGGCTCTATTCCAGCCAGCTGATTCTTATTATCGGCAACGAAAATGCCAAGAAACAGTTACACTCTGATTCGATAGCAAAATTTGTGGATTATGACATTACTGGTAAAAGTCAAATTAAAAGTTAAAATTAAAATTAAAATTAAAATTAAAATTCAATTTAAAATTAAAACTAAAATTAATTAAATTAACTCAAAAATTTTGTTCAAAATTTTAACTTTGAAGTTTTTCTCTAATATCAACACACAACAACATGAACAATTCGGGCACTGCTCCAACAATTTCTCAACAAAAATTTTCCGTTTGGTCTATCTTTTCCTTTCAATCTCAAAAGAAAATTCCCGTTGAGCAGTTTTTATTCCTTAAATAATATTTTTCCTAGACAAAATTATTTTTGCTTGCTTACAAAATTTGTAAAAAGATTATTTATCTGCAGTTTATGCCAAAATCAGTTCAAAAAGAAGTTTCTACATAGCATCTGTAACAAATTTGCTTGCTTTAATGTGACCGGTAACAAACAGTAAATCCCATAAATAGCAATGAAACTGTTTTGCATACATACAGAAATGCTTATGTGTGCGTGTGTATCTGCAACAAGATTAATTTGTTCAAATTTTATAATTCAAAATGCCAAGGTAGATATGGAAAATTGTAGCAAAATATATGGGCCGGAAAGTGTTTAAGTACTTACTTTGTGAGTGATAAATTTTGCTACAATATGCCGGAAGAAAACTTGATCTTGTTCACTAAACCATTTCGATTGTGTATGAAAATCTGGGGTAGGAGTAAAATAATGTTACCATTTTAACATCCGCATGCGCATAAACAAAAACAAAGCAACTTTGCAAACAAATAAATGAAGTTGCCAAACTTGCAGTAGAACTGTGGAAGTCGCTTAAGCTTAATCGTTCTCAATCCTTCACCAAAAATCTCTAAAAGCACTTTGACTACGTTTTCAAATCTAGTGAAGAACAATCTCTATTTTTGGGTAAATTTTTTTCCACATTTTAACGATGACAACGAATTTGAGTTGAAGTTAATATGAAAGTGGAATAGGGTCATTAAGCTATTCAATCTGTTTAATAGGGTGGCCCACAATATGTTAGTGCAAAATGTTATCAGATGCAAGTGACAGCACATTATGTTTATTTAAGCAGTCTAGGTCTGGTATCAGGGGCGGATCCAGGAGCTCCACAGTGAAAAATGTAACTTTTTGGATTCCGAAGGGGAGTTTAGTGGTTTAATTCATATCACGTATTCTTCGTTATCGTTAATAAGAATGATTCAACTAGCCCATAATATACGTTAATTTCAACCCCTCCGGGTTAGGGGATTAGAATTTGCCCGCGGTAGGCATAACGGTCGTAAGAGGCGACTAATATGCACAAAGGTAATGATGTGCAACTCGATGGTTGATTTACGGATATGATGCCTCGCACCTCTCATTACCCATCTTTCTTTCCTTTCGGAAGGAGGGACGACATGACCTAGAAGGTTGCACTGGTCATACTAAATCGCTACCACGACAGTCGGGCAGTATCGCAAGGGAGTACCCGAGCGTACCGGATTCATATCCATATTGTTAGTCTTAATTTTTGGTTTTTATAATGTTAGACATTTCAAGTGATCTCTATTATTTGATTCTCAAATGTTTGCGGTTTTCGACGGCTTTGACTTTGCGTTTGCTGCATTCGTTGTGGTTATCAATTTGAAGGCTACTCGCACGTTCGTCTTTTGCGGCTTGCAGATAAAGTTAGGGCATCATATTGATCTTGGCTGTACTTTGTGTCTCTTCAATGTTTACCCTTAAAAGGTTCTATTTATTTCCAAGTAATGTGGGACTTTTTTCACTATTGCGCTTTTTCCATTGATATTCTTTTAAATAAACACGAAATGTGGTAATGAGTGCTTTTATATGTGGTAGCCAAGTGATTGAGAGGGGCGATTACACTGAAAAGGAGTAGGTGAAGGTATTTTAAAGCTAATATTTTCAGGTGCAAAAGGGACGTTTAAAATGTTTGTAAAAATAAGGTTCGTACTGCTACTGGTTTATACGACTTTTCCAAAGGGGTGTTTACACTTTGACATGCATTTAGCAAATACTGGCAACTCGATTCCAGACATATTTTTACTTCTTTTGTTTGAAATAATTCGCCTTCTTCTTTAATTGTAAAAAAATATAAGATTTCAAATTGTCAAAATTAATTTTTGGTCTCTGGTCGTAACAGTTTGGAAGCCATACTAAAGTTTTGTAGCCAGCGTATTAATAACGCTAAACAACAGTACAGCTAGAAGACAGCAGATGGCGCTGTGAATGTGTTAAATTCTTTTATTATTGACACAAAAGATGGATTCCACTGCTTACCCAACTGTTCGTTGAATTAATATTTATGGTTCAGTTTGCGTACTTTTAGGAACAGTCAGCAATTTTTGGAGCGTAGGCACCTTGTAGGAAAAAGAGAGAACTAAGTCTTAACTAAGAGTATATGTTTGATTCCGATCTGTTCGTTTCATTTCATTTTGTTTGTTTGTAAGCTTTCCAGATTTTTGACCATCTTCCACTAACACATAGAGTAATATAACATTATTTTCTATCACTTTATAAATTAACTGCTGAGTGGAAACAAAATATCAGAATCACTCAGTAGTAGTGGTAATGTAGCTTCAAATTTGTCAACTAAAATAAAACGCTGGCAGTGGTGATATTGTTGTTGTTAACAGGATGATCATCAAGTTGTTCTAACTAAACTTCAAGGAAACTGGCAGTTTCAACAGGATTGGGTCAGAACGATATTGGTGTTAGAATAGTATATTATATTGAACAGCTAAAGAAATGTTTGGCATCGCAAGGGAACAAACCGAATGCAAAAATATTAAACACGATTTTTCAGATTGATGCACAAAACTTTACTTCGCTCAGGAGATTGAAGCACAAAAAACTTGCAAAAAAAGTTATTGCCAATGTAAAAGCAAACATTTTATTTTCTTAATTTAATCGGTTTAAGTTATACATAAATATTAACATCAAAAGTGGTTTGATCATTTTTTTTTTGTTTTGAACTTAGTCACCCCACGGCAGTCGTTTGGCAATCTCTCCGAGTGTATTTCTGCCATGGAAGGCTTCTCAGCAAAAATTCATCTCGTTTGTAGATGCCGTTCGGAGTCGGCGACAAACTGTAGATCGCGCCAATTTGTAGGAAACAATTCAAAACAACACACCACAATTTAGAAGAGAAGCTCGGCGCCAAAACCTCTTCTGAGGTTTATGATGATATAACTGTTGTATATCGCGCTATACATTTTTTATAAGGCACAGTGAAACACAAGGCTTTCTACACCCCATAGCTCTACCATAGTATTAGTATTCATTAAGCGTTGCTCCAAAGAATTAACCAACCCTTATCTAACGGAAACCGGTTCATTTCGCTGAAATACGCTTCAGAGACTTATCAAGTCATTTAGCAAGCAATATTCCTCCTTGATATAGTCGTCTTAAACTTATACACATTTGCCCATAATCATAGTCGTTGCTTAACACGAGTTTTAATTAACCTGAAAAGAAATTGACGAGTAAAATGATGACCAATCATAATCATACTAAGCAAAGATTTAAGCTAAAATGAAGTTAACAACGCTTACTCCAAACATAAGTTTGGCTTTTTTCGATTATCGCCACAGCTATGGTTTGTGAATAAAAAAAGTTGAGTTGGGTGACCTTGCAAAACATAAAAAATTTCTTCATACCAACAGCCAAATTATTTTTTTTTCATAAGGTAACCCTCTTACATTTAATTTTAGCTTCTTTGCTTAATACTCGGATGACTATGTTTGACCAACATTTTAAATGTCTTTTTAAGTTAGAGAACTGACAATGAAATTAAACATTTTGAAAAACTTCTTTACAAGAAAGATTGAGTAAAGGAGAATTGGAAGTCACAAAATAAAAACAGAGTGCTGACTTCAAATTTCAAGTCCCAACCAGGGGATTCAAAGATTCACTGCAATTATTTAATGAAAAATCAAGTGATTGATAATTCGAGAAAGGCAAAATCTGTTAAAAAGAAGGAAAATAAATCACAGGAAATAAAGGAATTGTATAGATTTAACCATGATCCAATAATACAGGTGGTGTTGATAGGCCGGCTGATTTTTATTTTTTTCTCGAATTTTGACAATCAAACCATTTTTCAGAACGATTTTGACTATAAACTCACAAATTACATAAACAAAATACGTGTAAATTTTTTGTGTGTTTGTATGTTTGTCGAGCTACTACGACCTGTTATCGTTGGATCATGGATTTATGTATGACATTTTTATAAAATTTTACGGACTTTTCATTCCTAGACCTTTCGACTCTATACTGCTTCTAACTACCGCTTGAGCTGTATATCTCTCTCTTTTATTTGCTTATTCAATGTAAGGTTGCTTTAGCGTGAGTAACGTGGGCTTATTTTTTGCAAAATTATCAAGAGTGTATATAAATCTAGGGAGTGAGTGAGTGAGTGAGTGATTGAGTGACTTACTGACTGGAAATGAGTATTCTTAAAATATTGAGGTGGTGTGTCGCAGCTTTGTGGACTGTTTCATGTATCCGATATTAAGAGATGGTTTAGTAAATGGGAAATCACATCAATGGAAAAGAAAAGAAAGTGTTGAAGTGTGATGAAAAGAGATCTAAGCGATATTTACAAAATTAAAAAAAATTGCATGTTTGAGAAGGCAAATCCATGGCAGTGTTTTCATTAACAAAACAAAACTTTACTTATTTACATGAAAATGTGAGTGTGATTGGAGATGGGCTGACTTGTGGATGTTTTATAAAAGATTCATAGAACTACTATTTACATACATATACTGCTTAGCAATACCCGATACAATAGACATTTTGTGAAGCTGTTCCTTCTGCATTTCTCACACCATTCATTAATTCTAGATGTACGCCATTACGCTCTTTCCACTCTTCCTCATTTCAATTATAGGGGTCGTCATCATAGCTTGAGCTTTATATAATTTTATATCTACAATATATACATACATATCATAAGACATCCGTAATTAATAAATAAATTCTAAGGATTGATTATTTCGGAGTGGGGTCTGTTGTCCATTATTACATATGTAGTATGTAATTGATTGATTGATTGTATTTAATAATGTGAGTGATGAGCATGCGCGTCATGAGCAGCATAACCGTAGGCAGGTACATGGTGCGCTACTGAGGCATATGGCACTGCTGGGGCAGCGGCTACGTGGTGCGCAATAGCTGGAGCATGAGCATATTCGTGAGAGTGGATGGGAGCGGCATGCGCAACAGCAACGGGGGCAGCATGATGAATGGTGGGTGCGCTCTTTGAGACGACTGCATTGAAACCGTTATGATCATCAGCGGTATATTCGACTGTGCGCACCGAACCGTCGGGTTCGACGAGCGAGTATGAGCCCTTGACTACATCACCATCGCGGACTTCATGTTGTGACTTAACATCACCGGTATGTGAGTCAGCAACGCCATAGTTGTAGTGGTACTTTGGGTAGGCCTATTGAAATTAAAGAAAAAGGCAATTGAAGTTGGTATTGAGTATCAATTAAATTAAATTAAGCTACAATTAATTTTTATTAAATTAAAAAATCGACAGCCAAACTGCAAAACCCTGTATGTTCAAAACCAAAAAGTTTTCAGGAGAGGGAAAAAACTGTGATATTTATAACGTATGTATATGAGCGACGGTTATTACATTTCACCACTGGAAAGAAACGGCAAGTTGTAACCCGATTTTGACTGCATACCGACTTGACCGAAATATCACGATCTATTGAAAATGCTCAGAACCTTATTTTTGGAAAAATAGTGACTTACGGGGTTTTGCAGTGTGGCTGTCGAAATACTAGCAGACGTGGGGATATTTCCTGTACAGACAACTACTACCTGAAATATAACTTAATTGGACTCTTAATCAACATTAATATAAACTCGGTCATAATTGTTGAAATAGGATCTAAAAAGTTTTTGAAAATTTTATTCCCTAAATCAGCGTAATGACATATTTGTTTTGCGCATCGACACTACAAAATGCTACTAAATCTCTCCTTTCCCAGCTGCCCAGTTTTTGAATAGAAGAGATCATTACAAAGTTCTGTATTAGCGTGGTTCTCTTGGCACTTCACTTAAGTGTACCAATATCTGCTAATTCCACTGCTGCCTACATTAATTATTTATTCACTTTTTTTTTCAAAATGGACGATTGCTATTTGCTATACTTGACAAATCGGGTCATATTTTGCTATTTCACTTTATTTGGAACCGACGGCGAGTGATTTATGCTTTATAAACTCCCTTTTAATTTGTGTTCACTTCGCCAGTAGGGCGCTCCAAATGTAAACATATCTACACCCACTGCTCAACGTGAGAAGAATGGCACCTCATATCGTTTGTTGTGCCGGCAAATGACTCAACACTTGGCAGACAGTTACAAACCTACCTACATTTCAACAATGAATTGCCACATTGGCGCATGCACCCGCGTAACGATTTCGAACTTGCGAAGGTCAGCGGCATCGTGTGAATGAAATCGTGTTCTCACCGCTCAAATGCTAATACATATTTATACAAATAAATATAAAGAAATGTATATACATACATACATAGCTGCACATATCCATTCAAATGCAGTTGCGCTTTTGCTGTGGGAAATTCATCTATCGGGGCGTATGAGTAATTTAATAGAGGTAAAGGGGTGTTGCTGAGAACAATTTGCATGGCAGCTGAGATTATTGTTGAACTAGGTAATATGTTGCAATATCTAATTTGTAGATTTAGAATTTTTTTCATGGAAGTTAAATGTTACACAGCTAAAAGCAAGACAATGACATGGTTTCCGTGAGCTAAGTCACGCCATTTGGGTGTATTTTGAAAGCAATTTTTGGGAACTTTGTAGATTTCACTTGCATTTGCATGCACGATAGCCTTTGTGAATCGGTTTTTTTTTTTTAGAAGATCAAAGTACAGGTGTTTAATTCTTTTTCATTTTATTTAGATGGAGTTGGAAAATGTAGATTAAAGCAGGATATTTCAGCGTTAAAAGGGAATAAGTGGAGCAAAAGTGTTGTTGTTTTACTGCCACTCGCATACATAGGCCCGTATCAGCTTATTAAAGAATAGTTATTAAAAACGAAAAAACCTTGAGCAAATAAATATAATTATGATTTCAATGGGGCAGATCAGCTTTACTTTTCTGTCAACGCAGTAAAATATTTTTTACATTTTTTCATATTTTAATTGGCTTCTCTATTACGTAAATGTGTTTTTGAAATTGAATTTTATGCTTCTTATTAGTATTTATATCAAATTGTACTTTCTTCCTGCTTATTACTTTATGTCAAATCAAACACTTTTGCTAAAAAAGATTCACCACAAAAATTAAAAAATAAGAAAATATTTCTCTTGCCAGATTAAGAGTCGAATCCTAAGTGACATCTCACCTGCTGTTTAAGGAGCCAAATGTACATTTACCCAGCAGGCATTTTGAGGAGCTATGAGCGCAATTGCCTGTCAAAATACTACACAGAGCCAATGTTTTAAACAAATTATTTAAAAAAATTATAAAAAAAAAAAATTACTTAAAAACATTTCAAAATATATAAAAGTTATAGAAGCTGTTGAAATAGTGGCAGACGTGGTATGGCGTGCAAAAGCTATTGAGTTAGAAACTTTTTTTTTAAATCATTTACATGTTTCCATCTGCATTGTTAAAAAAACGCATTTTCGAAATAATTAGCTCCAAGTTCCAATTAGTGCCAACTCTTTCCACAATCTCCATGAACAAGTCAAATAGCTTTTTACAGAGTGTATCCACTTAAAATCAATTTTGCACGCCACATTCCAATTTGGTTTTGGTGCTGTTGTCAAGCGTGTGTGGAATCAAAAGTGTCACAGCAGAATGTTACCCAACATATAACAACAAAAAGCGTTGCCATTGTCAAACAGCTGCTGGATTTCATAATGCGAATAACAGTAGTCGCTACTGGACACAAGCTAATGATTGTGAGCTTTTCATTTTAGCTTGAAAATCACACTTCATATCGCTTAGTTTAACATTGTTGCTCTTTTCAGCTTTTGTATTGATAGCTACTGAGTATTTTTGGTGTGCTAGTTAATGAAGTAGTTGTTGTTGTTGTTGTTGCTTTTGTTGTTGATTGCTATTGCAGCGCTCGTAATTTGCGTGTCAGCGTGTCAGCGCGTTGTTGTGTGCGCATATCTGCAACATGTAATCTGGAGCAACGAAGTGCTAGCTGAAAATGGCACATCGCACAACAACAATACTAAGCGCAAACAATGATATTATTTGTTGTTGTTGTTTTTTACTCTTTTCCTTTTCATCTGACTTTGGATTTGGCAGCATTCGCAAGCTTTTTTTGCAAAACGATTATGTGCAATTTGATTGTGTGCTTCTTTTTTTTTATTGTTATTATTATTATTATTGTTATGCTGGCTGCTGGCTGCTTGCAGCAATTCAGTTTTGTATGATTTGTGATTTTATCATCGCATTGAAGGCGAAATTGCAGCAAGAAATAGGTGAAGTAGCATGGTGTTACCATTAGCCAATTCGGCGGTGGATGAGAAGCAGACAAACAGTGTCTGGGTTATGTAGGGATATTTGGGTAATTCTGTACAACATATGTGCTTCCATAATTGTTAAAGCTAATGAGTTGTATGTGTTGCATTTTTTGTTTTCAAAATTACGCATTTTTATTTTTTTTTAATTTATTTTAGAATTTATTTGTATTATTCACGGTGTAATTTTTTTTATTTCACTTATAGTTTTCAAACTGTCATATAGATTTCATTCATCGAAAAATTTAGCACGCTATACTATGTATTACGGAAATTTACAGGCAGGCATACACAAATTCTAAAAAATTTTTTTAGCTTTTTTGTTCCTTACGAATGCCCCCCCAAGCATCTTCTTGATATATTTATAAACTGCGTTCGTCCCATTTCTGCTTTTCGTCCCATTTCTGCTTTAAACTTATAACTAAACAAATTTTTAATTCTTTTTTTATTATTAAAGTACCAAGTACTTTTGTTTTCTGAAACAACACAAGTGGGTTGGTAGTTGTAGAAATTTCGAGAAGATTTATTTTAAAAACTCTACCTGCAACACAATGAGAACATGAGACAATGAGCTAAAATTTGAAAAAATATGTGCTTGTACATATATATTAGTTACATAAGTAATTAAAAAAAATAAAAATAAAGCGAAACATAAATACCAAAAATGTGTCACTGGCTTCATTTGAACTAGTTTTACTGAGCTTCAGCCGTTTTAATTGGTATTACAATATCTAAGCAGGTTCGTTGCTTAAGTCTTTAGTTATAAGGGAAAAAGTTAGTACATAAATTCGTATTTGCGTTGAACTTTGTTGACACAGATTACAAATATTTTTTGGAACCACAATCAAATTTAATGTTATCCACTAAGCAGTAGTGAGTAGAAAGCTTGACTGAAAAGCTAAATGTGTCATGTTTGGCAAAAATTTATGTCAAAACTAAATATTACAAAAATTTTAAAATATCTGTTTGTTTGTAGTTAATGAAAGGCGTCATCCGATAGTAAGAGGTGAGTACTCTGACCTAAATAACACCATGGCAAGTGTTTAAGAAGTATTAAGTGTAACTAATTTAATTGGAAGCCCGCTTAAATATTTAGTTGAGTTAAATTTATACTCTTTTTTTAATTTTTCTTTAATATTTATTATTTTAATATCTGCCCTGAGTTTAGATTTGATAAAATAAAAATAGGAATATTTTCACCATCATATCACATGTCCTCTAAAGAGCTTCAAATAGTAGCCACTAAACTGATTTATTAAGGGAATATAGTATAGATACTTTTATTTTTTCCACCATCATGGAGAAGTCCCACTAAATTCAAACTAGTTCAACGCTATTTAATTTAAATAAATGTTAAAGTTATCTTCGTTGAATAGAATTAGGCTAGAGATCAACCCGATTATAAAAGAATTCCTAGAAATATTTCTGAAAGCTATTTGAGTGACTTAAATAACTTTTGATATAAATCAATAAAAATCCTATAACCCCCGTTTAAAAAGGAATGCTCGTTTTCCCAATGGAATAGAAACATATTTTTTTTTATTAATTCTCACTTACATAGTAGTCCAGTCCTTCGTCGTGGTGGGCGTGTCCATGTGCAGCCACAAGTGGTGCACCAGCGTACAGACCGGCACCGTGTCCACCGTGATGTAAAACACCAGCAGAGGCAACGCTCAACACAGCCAAACACACCAAAGACTAAAACGAACAATAATAAATATTTTATTAAAACCAGACTGGACTTGAATATATCTATGTATGTAGCACTTTACACAATTAAATTTAATTCCCTTCTTTAACTAAGCAAGGATATCTTGCTATGTATGAAATAATAATTTTTTTATGTTGAAAATGTTCAATCCTTAAATTTTTTTCACAATTTTCATTCACACATAATATTTTAATTTTTTTATTTGGATTTTCAAAAAAAAAACCACTCACTTTGAAAAATGCCATTTTTATATTTGGATTTGTTTTTCAATTAATTTTTATTTTCAAAAAAATTTGCAGTTAGCTCTTGACTTCCTCAATTTATTTCGGTCTAAGCGACTTGAAATGCTGCAGTGAACTGATAACTAGAACCAAGAAGGAAGCTGCTTTTATATACTAGACTCCACCCGTTTGCTAGCGAATGCGAACTAACCGAACTGTATTGCTTTTGAACTTAACTTGGCACAGTCAAAGAGCGCTAGCGGTCGAGCTGAAAAGCTATAACAAAAACAAAACGAAAAGAAGTAGTGTACTGCAATTGCGGGCATTTTATGTTTGTGTTTTTGTTGTTGTTAATGTAAGATTTGTTATTACTGTTGATTAGTTGGTTTGCTAGTTAGTTAGCTATACACATATGTACATATGTCTCTATATATACATATATATACGTACATATATATGTATGTATGTATGTAGATCGCGAGCGGTATGGTTTGTTGGCGACGAGGGACGTCACGCTGAATTTGTTTGTTTGGTTTCACTATTCGATTTATTGTTGAAGGCGTTTGGCATAAACGAAATTAAGAGTAAAGCTCAATGCCTAATATAATAGCTTTGTATGTAGACGTGTGTGTGTGTGTGTGCATGTTGAGTACAAGTATATGGTGGGCAGTATTGTTGATTGTTACTTTTATATTACAATTACGATCGATATTAGCGCTGAGGTATGAATAATCACATAGATACAGAAGGCAAACTAACATACCAACAATTTTAGAAATCTACATTCATGAGTAAATTCTCTAATTTCTGGCCAATTTTTGTTAACAAATTTTACTGTTAAGGCCTACTTCAAGCTGCCAAAGTTTCTGGTATACAGGGTATTCGAATTACGTAGCGAATCTAAATGCATGCACCTAGATTTCTGGAAAATATTAATTTACAAATAAAGCTTCCAAAGAACTGTACACAGAGTACTACAACTTTGTGGTGGTTAGCAACGAGATAAAGAAATCGAAAATTGCGATCATCCCTTAACAAGTAGTGCTATCCCCCGACCTGGTTTTTATCTCAATCTGAATTTTCCTTACACTAGTGATCGAGCCCCAAAGCACTACACGGAGAAGTTTTTTGCGCTGGCGTTCATATTGGTTGCTCGTATTTTGTTCAGTAGACAGCCGGGTGGCTGATGAATTCTTTTATGACGAGCACTGCTCCTTGAAGCTTGATAGAAACTTCAAGCTTATCATAGGGAAAAAAGAGCGTTTCCAGGTTCATTTTTTATTGGGTTTCCTTACCATTAAGTATTTAGAAGAAGACATTACTATGACTTATAATCGACATTAACTCACTAAGGGCACCTGGCTGTGTGAAGTACGTTTGTGTGGTGTGCGAACACTCACAATTATTTGGCTACCGAAAGCAATTTCATTAACAACCGCAGACATTTTTATAACTAAAACGATTATATAATAGAAATACTTTTGAACAATCATTCAACTGAACAATCATACATAAATTGTTTTTGCGTTTTTGTTTTTGTGAGTTATTGTTTGCTGAAAAATTGGCGAATTCTCGCACCACCGTTGGGGTTTCTTCAAGTCAACACGTCCAATATAATTTATTAGGCATTTTGGTTTTACTTTTTTTTTTTTTTTTTTTTTACTCTGCTTCAAAACACTTAATTAGCAATATAAAGTAAAATATAATAAAATACATATATGTACGTGTTTCTAGCCAAATTTATTGAAGTATTTATTTATAGTTAAGTAGTGATTTGGTGCTTTATGAGCGCAGTTATCATAGATAATTTAACATGGCATTAAAATTAACGATTGGTGTGGCTGTGGCTGTGGCGGTGGTGGCGGCAAACACTTTCGCTACCTGAGAGTAGGAGGGGCGTATAACGTACTTAAGTTTAGACATGTTTTTGTTGCAATATTGAGGGTTAAATGTGTTTTTAATACAAAATTTTTATTAATGTGAAATTGAAAGCTTGTGAACTCTTTATAACACAAAGAATAGTAAACACCTGTTTGATTAATTAATATTTTGGTGTTTGATGATAGCCTTGGTTGATTTTCTAAGCACGAAACATATTAGTTTTGCTACCGAAAAATAAAAAAAAAAAGAGTCTGTTCTCATATGGTTAATAGTGGTCATCGCATGGTAGGTGCTGGTAAGAAATAGTTCTGTCATTACTTTTTGATGAATCGCCATCGTGTAATAGGAGAGTTTTTGGAGAATTTTAGAAAACCTCCTGGAGAGTAATGAGGGAGAGATTTCATATTACTTATAAACCACCAATGAACAAATTTAACTGACCACTTAGCTGACTAAACACGATATCAGAGCTAAAATAAAGGTTTTTCTACAATCTTAGCTTTTTTTGTTGAAAACATTACTCTTTTGTTGGCTTTTCCCTCAAAGCTGGTCGATAGGAGTAGAAATTGACAAAGTCTCTTATTTATAACTTGACTAGGTCTCCCATATTGCTCCAAGATTAATAGAATCGGAGCAGAGATTGTAGGAATCCCTGTTTTTGATTTGGAAGGATGTTTTTTTTATCGCTTCGAGATATCTCTCCTTGTACACAGAGAGTAGCATAAGAGCAGAAAACCAAAAAAAATACCTTTTAGTGTTTCAAAAGGATTTCAAAGAGAGTTCACCTAGAATCTTTCCATAGGGCCCTATATAAAAGGAAATTCAATACATTTATAACTGATTTAGAGAGATTATAATATAGGTCGTTTTTCAAATATACTCGTCTTTAAAGAAAATGTAAATTTACTTGATTATGGTCTTTAAAATATGTTTAGGTTTTGCACTTTTCCTTTATTGTTTTCATTTTGGTTTTCTCTTGAGGTTGAAGGACGCTCTGCTTATTATTCATGTTAAACAGTTATTTTTGTTTAACTTGAATCGTTAACCCACTTTTCACAGTCATTTCTTGTCATCGGCTATTAACTGTTTATGATCATCCTTATTACTGTTTTGGGTACATAAATATCCAACTTAGCGAATTTTTATTTGCTTAATTGTGAAATGCGGTATGAGGTATGCGGTAGTCACTGGAAGCAAATTAGTCACTGACTGACTTGTTGGATCTGCTTTGATGGACATTTTATGTGGAATGCGATCATTGATCTTCGTGCCAATATTGTAGATTGCTTGTAAATACCAAAATTAAGGTGTTATTATTTTGTTAATATTTTATCCTTTTTAAAGGAGAACAATGAGTCCAGGGTTATGTTTGTGAATATGTATGCACTATAGGTCTGCTGAAGAAAAGTTTTTTTTTAGACTGGCTCCTCTTATACATGTTTTCGAACTTCAAAGATTTGCTATGTGTGTAGATATGCCCGATTGAATAGATGGGTTTTGTATGACTTATTTGTTGATAGGAAAATATATCGTGTAAGTGCATTAGTTAAGAGAATATTTATTTAAAGTACTTCAATCGATACAAAACCAAAACATATGATTAATTTTACTGGATCTATTAGAAAAAAATTAAAAGGAAATAAGATATGCTTACATAATTCAAAAAAGGCAATTCATAATTATAATATCAGAAACAAAAAAAATATGTAAAAATATTGACTTACTTGTGACAGAATATGATCTAACCCTGTGGGGAATTATGTGGCCGACTACTACCAGCTAACTTTTAGTCGTCTTATGTGCCTGATTAGAATCATATATTTTTTCATTAAAAAAAAAACAAAAATCTAAAATGATAAGCTAATATCTCGAAAACTATGTGATTGAGCAAAAAAAACAATGTATGATGCAATTATAGCAAATTTTATCGTCTTTTTGATTCTGTAAACCTTTTTGCAATTGTTAGACCCACTTGTGAGATATAAGTAATTTAAGAGAGCCATCTTTTTGGTTTTTTCAAATAACGGTAAATTGCAAATATCTCAAAAACGGTAACATAGAATTAAAAATGATTTTCGAAATCAGGGAGTGGTTTTACGTACATGGTACCAGTAGGTCAAGGAATCGTCTCTCCACAACTCCTGCCATGAAACAGCATCTCAGTGCATTCGGCTTGGCAGGTGCCATCCGGAGTCGAAAGAAAACATTTTCGTCCCATTAATTTGTAGCGTACTAAATTTGGAAACAAAGATCGTCCTTAATCTCTTCAGAGGTAGGTATATTGTAATGTAATGATTGATAGGAAAAAATGTTTTTTATAGGTTTATCACTTCAAAATTGCTTCATTGAATGCTTATAAAAGCACATACATACATATATTTATGTTCACATGTATGTATGTATGTAGATACATATGTCTTAATGTATTAATTACGACCGACTTCAATTTTGAGTTTATATTGATTAATGTGCTTAACTAACTCCCATTCTTATGAATTTCCCGCATTCTTGATATTTCACAAAAGTTTTAAATTTATTGTTGTTATTTAACCAACGTGAATCGTCCAAATTTATTGTACAATTGCATATCTTTCAAGGTTATCACGATTGAGTGAGCCGTTCAAATTGTCTGAGTAATATTTGTAAATGAAAAGAGTGAAAAATCATAAAAGCGAAATCAAGCGCAATAAGCCTGAATAAATAGTTGCTTGCCTACCAACAAAAGCAACGGAACAACAATGCCGGTAATCAGTGGCGGCAATGCAATCCGGCAAGTGTGTTCCTATTTCTTTAGAAACATATGCATACAGACACACACACGTTTATAGGGTGAGCGAGTCAATATCTGGAATCACCAACGTATGCCATAAATTGCAGCTAAAGATAGCTGGAAGCTTTGCAATACCCAAGTTCTATGAAGCACTGTTAAAAGATCCGTCATCACGTAATAACGGAGTTTCACCAAAGGCACATGCAGGCCTATAATGAAATCCACTCGTAGAGGTATACCCAGCACCTCAATATCAAAAATGCATCATCTGTGATCGCCTCTACCTCAACTGCTCAGTACGTAATATAATTAATCTTGTGCAAAATTATAGAATCTAAGATCTAAGTTTTGAGCTTAACAATGTTTTAAAAACATGGCCCCTGTCTTTTGTGGAAGCACCTGTTCATAATGAATGTAGAAAGCTGCAAAAATCCCAGAACCGATCGTGCATTGTATCGCACATACATATAATTTTGTGGTCAGATGTAAATTCAGTCTTACGAAGTGTGGTTAAATTGGCAAGAGTTCTTTAATGATATGCCCAGTGGAGCAGGTCGTGTCAGTTCGCAGGTCCATCCTGCAAAAAGAGGCGGTCATGACTGTCAAGAGAAGGATGCAAACTCCAAAAAAATTCGTTTTAAGAAAAATATATGTACATATTTGAAATATTAAAGTTACCTATTATTGCACATTTACCCTATACATGCTTGTATCTATGTATGACGTCTGTATGGCAAAAAGTTCAACATGAATCAGAGCACGATGCGATTGCGGCGACGCAGTCAATTTGTGACGCAAATCATTTACCACATATGCTACACACACGCACACACACACACTACCATACACGTTACAACAATACAAAATGGCACTATATATCATTGACAGCTAAATATTTTCTATAACATTTTGATAAAGTTATAGCAGTTTAATGGTAATGGCAAACTTTATTAAAGCTTTCTGATCTGCTGTAATTTTTCCCAACATCAGTGAAGGAAATAACCCACTGTGAAAATAATTCTTTTCATAAATTTCGTTGGCAACAGTTGTCATGAGTTGTCAGAAAAATAACTCGAAAGCACATATGCTAATCCTCTAGAAGGAATGGTCTAAACGGATATAGCAAAGTCCGTACAGCCAGATGGTCAGATTTTCGTATCGACAAATGAACGGTCAAGTGGTTCATAGAGCTTTGTACTTTTACAATGTGCTGAGTAATCACTTAAATGTGCGGTGAAACTTTAATATTGACAGTAAGGGGGCAAATGTTTCACCTGCATATTTTCAAATTCAATGGGATATGACTAAACAAATGCTTGTTGGCTCGCTATGTACGTGTGAGTTGAAATGGATAATTGACGGAATAATAAGTCAACGCAATGGGAGCATTTTGCTCTGATAAGCTTTTAGAGCTTGGTTTGTATGCACGAAAGCTCTAGGTAATTCAACTCTTAGTTCCGTGGTCCTCACTACCGGATATGATGCTTTACATCTCTCACTACTTCATCCGCGCGTTTACAAATCATTTTCGCCGACCTTGAGGAAGTTGGACTATTCTATCTGCTTAAGAAAACGCAGAATGTCTTTGATTTAGGTATAGCCTAGCTCCGCTAATCTATTGAATAGGCATCTGTGCAGACACTCTAAGCGAGTCCTAGAAAGTTGACAGCTGCAAAGAATGTGTTGAACACTTTCTAACTCATCCACGTCCCTATAGAAGAAATTTCGCATGTGGTCTCCAGTGTCCATATAGAATTTGATTTTCTCGAATTCGTGTAGGAGCCAGCCTTAAGTCGTAGCAAGAGGGATTGTGTTATTTTATACATAAGTCGTTAAGTGCTTGCAAAAAAAAAAACCGGTTAATAATGTTTTTTTTTATAATGCATTTTTTAATTTTAAATTTTCCGCCTTTCCGCTTCTGTTTATTTAATATTTAGATTGTCACTGAACATTAATTTAGGAAATATTAACTATTTCATTTTCTAACAAAATATTACAAAAAGTTCTGACAAATATGCAAAAGCTGATAATGACTTTTTTTGCTACCCTGAAGGAAAATCCTATGATTTAATATTCCAACAAAAGGATTAAATTTTTAATATATAATCTGCGTTTTGTTATTATATATTATTATTTTATATAATTTATATTTCCGAAAGTGTTGTTCAAAGAAATAAGAAAAACCACAAATTTTTGAAAATGCAACTGGTGCGCAGATTTTGTAGAGGATTATGGATATATTTATTCTTTCCATTAAATGAGTTAATAAAAATTAAATTTATTAAGCTGTTTAAGTAAAAATACATTTGTAAAATGTAATATTTTAAAGATATTTCAACCAAAATTGGACCCTGGACCCTTGTGATACATAACAAATCACTGCCGTTAACTACGAAAATATGACCACAGTCTGACTCTTAGTAAGGCGGCAAAATTCATTTAAACGTAAAATTATTTCTTAAGGAAATTCAAATTTCCTATTTTAGGACTGTAGTTGCTACCCGCTTTTACCTGCACTACGACTTTCTTAATAAGCTTTCAATTGCTTTCCATTATATTCCAAATCACTACTCCTGCAGGGTGGTCTCTGGAAATACATAAATGGAATTGTCATTTTTTAATTTTACATATTTTACTTTTGCATATTCGCTTAGCATTTAGGTTTCCCATTTTATATGATAACAGCCGACCACACCAACCCATTAGTTGCTATGTAGATATTGTAATAAATATCAAGTAACCGAGTCACAACCCCAGCTGCTCTCATTTATAAAGAAAATTGACTGAAATTAGTGAGTGGCAAATTTAATTGTAGCAACGACGTGCCGCTGTTAAACATTTTTTCGAACGTTTTATTGATATTTGAATATAAAAACCATTGGTTGGCGTGGATGTTACTTATGGAACAGGCTTTGTTGTTAATTGGACTTGAGATAATTGTTGTTGTTCTGCTACTATGGCTGATCATTTGCTTGTTAGTTTGTATACAATGAGGCCTGCTGTTAAGAGATTGACCATCGACTCGAAATAGATTATGAAATTACACCACGAGCGATACTGCTGTCACTAAAAATCACTTAAAATCTATTACTATTAATAAGAGGCATTCGTAATTAACAAATTGGAGCAGCAGTGCATTTGTAAGCACCGCATGTTACTATTATTTTTGTTAGGGTTGGAAAATTTATAACGGACAAAAATGGTCGCAATTCTTTGACTTCCGTGGTGCCGATTTGATATGATAAGTGAAATCTTCTAGGTTATGTTTATAGTTCTCTTAAAAGGGATAAGATGGGTAATGAGAGGTGAGTGGAATCATATCCATAGATCAACCAGTGAGTTGCACGTCATTACCTTTGTGCTATTAGTCGCCTCTTATGACCGGTACGCCTGCCTTCGGCATATTCTAAATCAAATGCCTGTGGGGTTACCCATCATTCCGTTTCAATAGCCATCTCCGAGGTAGCACATGGAAGTAATAAGACCGGATGACCTGTCAGATCTACTCATAAAGTAACCAATTTTCGGATAATTACCTACAAACCTCTCGGTTAGAATTCCTGCGATATTTACCCAATCGAGTACACCAGAGAACTTTTTTATCTCCAATACCGAGGATAATAATTCGCATAACAGCACAACACTAACGATTGCACTGGTGGGTCATAAATGCATTGAGAGTCAAATTTTGGACGCCGTTGGAAGCTGTAATTAAATGCGTCGAAAGAGAAATATTTGAGTCTTGTTATTTGTTATTACTGTACTCTTGACAACTACCGGTAAAATACCGCTGATACATACATAGTTATTACGGTTCTTATAGCTGTCAATACAATTAAGTTTTCAAAACGTTTTAGTCGCAGTGGCGTTTATGACACAGATAACGAAGATAAAAATGTGTGGGGCTGTTGGCGATATTGCAAACGCCATAGATCTTAGTTTATTGGAGTGCGTGTGGCTTTGTGAAAATTAAAAACAAATTAGCCGAAATATCTTCCATGAGTTAAATGATTTTCTAATTGCATCACGATGACTACAACAAAATGTAATTTCGAGTCTCTGTTGGCATAAGTCTTCTGGTTTCTTGAAAATCGTCTCAACGTATGCACTGCAAAAGACGTTCTCGAAAACAAAGTTATCGTGTCTACAGACGAAGGCAAGAATTTGAGTACATAAATATATTTGTTAATAGCCAAAATGTCATTAAGTGATGCGTTTCAGAAATTCTGACCTTACAAAAGTTCTTCTAAGTAGTTGCTTTTTTTTTAAATATTTACTTAAAAATCGGAAAATATGCATATTTTCAATTTCTTATACCATGAAATCATGTGACCTTGTATCATAACCCATAAAATTTTTTAGATAGTATTCAAAAATTGACATTGAGGTGGAATTAAATTCGTGAACATTAAAATCTTAAATAAATTTGCAAGAATAATTGATTTTCAAACGTTTATCTCAGAACAGTGTCAGCAACTAAACTCTCGTACAATGCGGAGTTGTTATAAGTTTGCTGTTGTTATTGGTTTAAAATTAAAGAAATATTTTTCTAATTTCATGCAGCGAATATTTAATTAACAAATTTTATTGTTCGTTATTCGAGGTTGATAATACGAAAAAATTGATTCTTTGAAGTGCTGCCATTGCATTTATTCAGTCATTTGTATTTGCGATGATGTTGTCTCATTCTATGATGTTATTACGGTGTAGGTGTCAAAAGAAAAGCAAATTTATAACGTGGTGGAGATTTACCTTCAAACAATTTCCCTTACCACTCGAGGGCCTCACATGCATGACGAAAATCGAGGGACAATCATTAAAATAATGGTTTTGAATCAAAAAGAAATACTTCCACGCATATCTGCATAACTATATACATTAGGGTGTACCTTAATTGTATGATGCAAAACTGCTGTTAAGGCTACAAACCAGACGAGGTCAGACGTCAACTAAGCCTTAGAGGGATGCGATGTTTGATCCCGTTTTTTTAAAATCCTGAACCGAATAGTTAAGGTCTTGACTTCAATCGATTTAAACCGCAATGATTTGTAGCAGACACTTCGAAAATGAGGCACACTTTAATGTGCATACATACATAAATATGTATTTACGTTTGCTCATGCCTAAACATTGTCCGAATGTAAATTTAATGGCGAACGAATTACGTTGGAGATAAAACCCGAGTAATCTGAAAAGAGATTAAACTTTTGTACGACTGACGACTTGTCAGGTGTATTGTGACTTTTTATGAGGAATGCTTTTGTTTGATCTTATTTGACCTTTCCAATTTTTAACTAAATATAAATTGTTAGATAGAAGAATGAAAATTGGCTCAATCATTAATGCGGATACGCAATCGTTAGGTACTTTTAATTTGGTGAAGGTCGAATTTACATACAGCGTACATATGTACATACATGCATCCAATGAGCACATACATATGTACATATACTCGCACATACTTGTAATTATTGTAAATATTGTGCGGGTGGTACATGGTGATTTTTACTACCACGCATACAAAAGTGCTTACGAAAAGGAACTGGAATTCGTCAAGTGGCTGATATAAGATTTTAGGAAGGGCGGGGAGGGGGCTCCAATTTTTTTAAATAAAATTTCGGGTACATCTTTGATCCGCAGTTCCTAACGAATATGACTTTTTGGATTCTGGGGTTTTGTGCAATCTACCTTGGCCCGAAAGCAACATGTGCATAAAATGTTTTTCAATTGTCTAAATGTTTATTCAAGTTATCGTGTCGTCGGATAGACGGGCGAACGGACATGTCTTAATCGATTCCTCTGTCCATTCTAAGAACTTTTATATATGGAGCTCTATATCTATATCCATTATTTTTAAACTATGTATAATACCCTACTAGTACAGATGGGTATAAAAAGTTTAGCCTCTACCCTTGCTGTGTCTCTGCTCTAATTTCAATCCATCTATAGCTCCGGTTTCCATTATAGGTTCGCCATGGATTGAAACTTTCATCTCTGCTCCTTAATCGGTATCGGACTACTAAAGAGTGCTAGCGCCAAGTCGAAAAATCACGTAATTGACACTTAATGAGAGGCGAAGTTCACGATGGCAAGTGATGGTAAGAGTGATTCTACTTTGGATTTCTCCGCTGAAGCTCGCTTGTGTTTACCGCTGGCTCTCAGATAGGCGAACAAAATATTATGTTAGAATTACAGAAGAGTTTTGAAACAATTGCTCATTTTTCACACTATTCCCATCTCTGATTACAACCAAAGAATGACTTATTTAGTAATCGCATTTTAATTTTTATATCTCACCTTTATTTTAGTTTGGTTACTTGCAACATACTGGAGACAGATTTATGTACACCAAACCACATGTTTTGAATAATGTTGCAAACAGCAAATTGGGAAATCCCGCGGTCGCTGAGATCTAACACAACCTCCGCTGTATTAGCATTGAGTATTGAAGGGCTTTGTGAATTATCGCGCTCAAACTTCACAGATCAAATTAAGTAGATGCCTCAAGTTACAAACGAACTGTTTTGACAAAGCAGTGAACTTAGATGGCTAATTAAATTAATATAAAATGTGTGGTTTGACAACAATACATGTATGTTTCGTATATGTTGTTGTAAGAACACGTGGAAAATAATGTGGTTTTGTGTCGAATTACAATTCCGTGTTCAATGTTTGGTTACGAAATCGATTTTGATTATTTTTGAATTTACTTTAATCCATATCCAGAGCTTTTCTAGAGTATTTGCATGCTAAAACATATTGGCTCCAATTAAAATACAACAAAATATGTATGTATATGCAGTTTGAGTGTAACCACCTTTAGATGACAGCTAAACATATTTAGGCAGCCAGCTTTAGTGGCTTCGCAAGCAACTTTTTCTCGCATCTGGTGTTCACGCAATCGCAAGTCTTAGTTGTGGTTTTAATTGATCTGCCACACATTTTTAATTTTTTCTTTTTAATTTTAATAAATGTTCAAATAATGTCACTCATGTGTATGCGCGTTTAAGTAAAAGAACTGGTCAGCTTATAGTTATGGAATTTCAGCGTATTTATGTATGTATAGGTGTGCACAAAAATGTCAATCAAACTAACTCTCAAGCAGCATACAATTTATCAAAATTTAACACTTTTAGTTGGGTTAATAATTTTTATTATTATGTAAACTTTTATAAAAATCAAAAAAATAAACTTATCAAATGTGATGAGGAAAATATTTCGAATTTTTGTGTAAGCAAATGCTATGCCAGTGGTGCTCAAATTTTTGCCCTATTTTTATACCCAGCGTACTAGTACTAGGACAAGGGTATTATAATTTTGTCCACATAACGGTACTATGTAACGGAGCAAAATAATCCAGTTAGATATAGAGTTCCATATATGAAAGTTCTTAGGTTGAAAAGAGGAATTGATTAAGACATGTCCGTCCGTCTGTCCGTCCGTGTACACGATAACTTGAGTAAAAATTGAGAAAATGGGCGAAATCGGATGATAACCACGCCTCCTTTTTTGATATGGAAATTTTCAAATAAGGTTCTAGGGCCTATATCATTGCCAAGTCATGGTATTTGTATCACGTTCTGAAAACTAACGCTGGGTACTTAATGTTCGGTTCACCCGGACTTAGACTTCCTTACTTGTTTAATTCCGTTTTATAAATTTTTCTTTTGCACATTTTAGCGATGAACATTAACCAATTTAGCTAAATTTACTATTCTCTATTTTTCTCCTACAATTCAAAATAAAAACAATATTGGGAGCTGAAGAAAGATGACTCCGAAACAATAGAAATGCCAGAGTAGCTGCAGCTAAATGGCTCAACTGTAGAACTGGGGCAATGATGGGTGGCCATAACACTACACGATGAAATAAACGGTATATCCGAAAAAAACCTTGCGAGCCTATAGGAGTTCTCACAATCAATTGTGGAATCGAGGTTCCTGTGAACAAATTTAGCAGTTTGTGGCACTTTTGTGACAATTAGGACGCAACTGTGAAGGACTTTTTAAGACCCTCGAGCTCGAGCCCATCATCAGGTTTTCAGGAAGCTGTCAGGCTTATAAGACGGGCTGTGATCATATGTGTCTATTATTATTATTACTAACCGATTCTTCCAAACAATATAGCGATCAATGGAATCTCCGCAACACTTAAGGGCTACTTTAAAAAATGCTTGCGAATTCGATTAGTTTATCTTAATAAACTTCCATAAACCAAACAAAAAATTTAAATGGTTAGTCATTATATTTTTCGGTATTCTAAACATCTAAATATTTAAATTATTTTCGTTACGAAATATTAACAAATGTTTTTGAGTCCAATGCCATATATCTCTGACTCAATCTAGTAAAACTTTCAAAAACTAATATTTGCTGGTTGACATGCATCTATTTTAGACTATTTCTGACAATTTCTGGCTCGTAAGAAATCATAAAAAAATTCACAACTGGCAGTGTTATCCCAGCGCTCTCAATCGAAATACATATAACTGTTCTGTTCTAGTAAGGCGGCCTAATATTCTGGGACTTAATTTCCTTTGGCGATTTGGCATATTTTAGCATTCAGGCGAAGACAATGTCTGGAATCCCGCTTCAGAATTCATACAATTGTCTTACCTCCTCGTGAAGCTTTGAATCTTTCGGAGAACAACTATAAACTGTCGCCTTGTCTTTATTTGCTTTGGGATTATTACAAATGTGACAGAAGATTTACCAAGAAAGCTGGATTTTTTCATTTCTATCACGCAAAATGTCTGTGCAAATGTTGTGTCGGCAATGTTGCTCACACTTTTATATATGTACGTGAATTCATATATAAATAATGTAATAACTTGCCACGTATTGCACATTTGCCAACACAATGTTGCCCGCATTCCTAGTTGACATAGTCTGTCTTGCAGACGCCGATTGTGCTTCTATTATGCGCTTAATTTACCACATTTATTGAGTGCAAATTTCAAAAGTCGTCGTCGTCGTTGTCGTTGTCGTTGTCGTTACTGCCGCATGGCTGCTGTATTACAACAATCGTTGCCACCAACACATCACAGACGTGGGTCCACCATATCTGCAAGATTTAATTCTGCTTTTAGTGGTTTTACATACAACAAAAGCGAATTGCTTTTTTGCTACTCTGCCACCAATAACAATTGCCATTTACTATATAAGTAAGCATATTATAATGGTTATGTGTATGTATACATATGCACTTTTATGCTTATTTACATTATGTAAATATATAGATACTAAATGAAAAACATTTTGCCTCAATTTTCTAGTGTTTGATTTGTGTGTTATAGTTTTTGTGGCACACGATGAAATTGCAACGATAAAAGTGCTTATTGCAAACGATTGTTTAGTCTTAAGTATGACAAAGCATACAATTTGAATTTTGTATAAAAGTGTATGTATGTATGTATGTACGAGTATGTAGGTGTAGGCAGGCATGAGACAACAAAAGCAATACTAAGCTTAGTGAAGTAAAGCTAGGAGGCAGGCGTAACTCGATTTGACTTGAGAAAAGTATAGCAAAAATTGACACGCTTATGCAAGAATGACCATTGGGCATGGGCGCGCTTTTATTGTATGCCGTCGTGGCCGCCGCCACCGCCGCCGCCAATAGATCGCACCAACACTCACAAACTGCAGGAGAATGGACGATTTAGATATTTTGGGTTATTGGGTCGTTTGAAGTTTTTTATTGCACGAATCTTGCGTTCAAGACTGTGGCGCGCCACTTAGCTAATGGGGTGTTGCAACAATGTGAGCATTCGTAATGCCGAAAAAATTTACAAATTTTGAATGTTCGATGACATAATGCAATTGAATTTATTAAAATTTGTTAGACGGGAGTATTTGTTTGCGACGACTTTTTTGTGTTTGCGAGAGAGTGGTATGACTGCTTGTAAATTCTTGTTCGTTTAACGGTAACACTTTGGCACTATTACTTTCAGGTAACAAATTGCAATTTTCTTTCCTTATCAATTTTAGCACCTTTAAGTGACCTTAGCATAAGAGTATTCAGTGACAAATGTGTGTATAATAGGCATAAAAGGCAAAATGGAATTTCTTAAAAAAAAATAAAAAAACTTAAAACAAAACTAAATTTTTACACCAGATTTCCAGAGTGTCCACTTTTAAATGGGTCTAAGAAATTGTATATGACTTTTTAAAGGGATTGAGAACTGATGAGCAGTGTTTAAAAGATAAAAAATTCTAAATGTATCCTGTGATGAGTGTCTGATATCAGACTACAATTTTATCTAGGTTGAGTTCATGAGCACTAATAGGGATTTTAACTTTCTGATCTTTATTTACAACTGATTTTCACTCCTCTGTGACATGCTTCAACCGTCTCCAATCGGCACCAAAACTCAAAGGTGATCTTCTTGCTCCCAGAAAGTCTCACGTTGTTGTAGTAACCACTTTCCTCACCTAGCATTTTTTTCAATTACTTAATAAATGTTCAACTGGTCATAAAATTCAAATGAATGACTGACTAATTTTCATAATCATTCGTTAAAATTATTACTCCCAATTTCTCTTAATAGGTTACACACGAGATTTATTTATAATTATAACTTAACCATAAAAGGACCTTCGAAATACTTTTCGTTCAAATGATTACTGGTAACTCAATAAAAAAATTAAACTATACAGGGGTTGTTCGCCACACGGCCTTTGTCTCATCAATTACCCTTTCCTTTCACATCCTCTCTTTTTTTCACTTTCCTTTTGTTTTGGTCGCTCCTCTTCATATATTAATTTAGTATTTAAAGGCAAAAAAAACCTAAGTAAAGTGAGTTAACCGAATATGCAAGAAAAGCTCCCGCAGCTCAAAGCACAAAAGACTTAGGAAGCGAACCCGTTTTTTCAAATGATTCTAAATACAAGCATGCAAGCAAACAACTTTCGCTTTCATTCGTAACGTTCCAGTTGCGCATTTACTTATGTGCTTAGTTTGATTGGTATGACTAAACTTATGACGTTTCTTAATTATCTTTGGTTTTTCCAATGCTTCGCGAGCTAATCTGTAATCTGATACATACGAGTACATATTAGATATGTATGTGCGCACACGTCATTTAGTTTTTCGATATGCTAAGTTGTCACCAGTGTGATAGCTATTACATAAATGTGCGCAAATATTTATGGGGGCTCTTCGAATATTTACACATACAATAAAACTATAGAGATATGTATGTTTTTTAACTAAGTAAACACATACTGGTCATCGATGATTTGATGGTATTTGATATAATTTCTTTTATAGCCGCCACTTCAGTCATTTAGACTTCAAATAAAGTAAATTACACTTAATACGAAAGACCTTAATACATTATAAAATTTCCTTTCCCTTGCATAAACTCTAACAAGTACCTTACAAATGTTTTAAAAGTACACCAAATTATTTCATTAATGTCCCAAATTAGTTAAACATATAATCAAGGTAATTGTTATTAGAACAAGTAATGATTGCTTTTATGCGGGAAATATTAATTTCATTTTGCGAATACGCAGCAGTTAAACAAATATTTACGCTAAAATATGTAATTAAGTGTAATTACATTATTAATATTTCATTGATTAAATAACAGTAGCGGTATGTTAATTGCATTAATTCACTTATTAAAAGGTGACTTTAGGCATTTCTCATACAAATTGTTCCTTAATAGTTGTATAATTGCGAGTAAGTAGAGTTTTCAGAGTGCTGATCTATTACTTTCAAAGCTATGCTATTATAAATGTATGTGGATGTGGATATACGAGCATACTGACAGTAACTAGAATTATTCTAGTACAGCAAAGTACTATTATAAAAATCTTACAATATCTGTTTTTTTTTTTTTGGTGGCTGATGTATTTTTTTTCTTCTTACTTTATTGCTAAACAGAATTAAATTTTTTGTCATTTCAAAAACAGTCAAATGCATTTGAACTGCTTTATTTGATATTCGAATTTGACAAAACTATAATGCAACATAATATTATTAGTTAATTTGTTCTACATTTCTTGTAATTGTCTGCATCATTGCTTTCTTGCATATGCAAGCTTACTTAATATTTAATGAGACTTTGCCTATTTCTGCCTTATTCACTTACATACATCTCTGTATGAGCGTAAGCGAAAACTTCTGTTCACACCATAGGTGTATGCAGCTTTGACTTAACATCTGTTTTAGAGACATATGGTACGAGCAGCACAACAAAGACAATGCATAAAACTTCTTACATACAGACACCCATACATGCATGCGCATGATATGCAGAAAAGTGAACACCTTTGGTTGATACAAAATAAATACGATTTAATCTTTGTTTAGCTTTTCATTGATATACAAATACTTACTTACTAACTTACATACAAACAAACAAATGCAAAAGACAAGAATTCAATTGTGTGAAACGACATTGACAAGGCCATGCATCGACTTGGTTAGATGCGATTGTAACTGAAATTGCGCCAATTCACTGCCTACAAACTTACATACACACATATACATACATATGAGCCATGTATTTATTTAGCCGTCGTTCACTCTGTTTAGCACTAATAAAGCACACATTTACGTACCAAATTATGGTGTGAGTAGTTATAAGCAATGACAGAAGTGCTAGCTGTGCTGCTTGCTCTCTTTATTTTAAGTAGCCGAAACAAGAATCACCAAGTTCAATGACTGATCCTCAGCGACCACATTTCGCATGTTTGGGTTATCAATTTGAAATTGGGTGAAGTCTGAAAATGTGTTTTCTTACTTTTCCGATAGATTGATTGTATCCCATTCAACATTTTACCCTACTTAAGTTACATAAATAGGTTTTTTATTAATTTTTCTAAAATCTTAAACCGAAATTGATGTAGGAAAACTCAAACCATTCCGTTTGGGATGAATTTTGAAACACATTCGGGACAAAGTCTAACTGCAAAGAGATATATACACATACATATGTATGCATACATACACCCTAGGTCATGCACGAATCAAAGCATTTACAAAAATTAGGGACGCAGTTTCGAAATGTTATTTTAGAAATGACATGGTTCTTTTACTGAATACTCGGTATAGATTACTCGCGGTCATTTAATTCTTCTGTGCCCCGCTCAAATATTCTTAAATATTTAAATAAGCTGCAGCATTTTTTGGCGTGTATCCAACAACAATAGAGCACACATTGACATAACAATATACATATACAACTATACGCACACCGTACTCGCAAGCTTGTTTGATTTCAAATTAGTTCACTTCATTTTATTAGCTTTGGTGGCAAAATATTGTTGCCAAGTCAAACATACCGTGCGTCATATAAACCACATAAGGTACAGTTACATAGGAAATTCTCATGTAAATTCGAATATTTGTAATTTTACTACTCAGCTACAGTAGTGTACAAGTACATGCGCTCATAATTAAAAACTTGACATTATTCAAACTCAGTGGGATATGTTCAATGCTCATTTACGAGCATGTTGTTGTTAAATGTGGAAGGCGTTACTTAATCACCTGCGATTATTAATTTTATGTGGCGGTGCGAGAAAATTATTTTAATTAAAGATTTGTTCACTTCTTTCAACTATAAATACATTCTGTAGTTTATTAATTAAATTGTATTTATAAATTTTATTTTGATGTGATTCTTGGCGTTTTTTTTTTGTATCACTTAAATTTCGTTTCAGTTTAGAGGAACCCCGAACTGTGTTACACTTGCCATATTTATTATGTATTTTTAGACAGTCGTAGACTAAAGATTAAATGTATTATTATTGTTTCATTTTGAAATATTTGGGTTGGGTCCGGTGTCAGCAATAGAATATTTGGTGTCAGTCACGCTCTATTTTAAATACCAATTACAACTGTTTATTCAATTTTGCTTTGTTTTCCAAGGAATTAAATAATAAACATAAATTTGGCACACCTTTGTAATTGTCCAACCATTGCGAAATCATTTTTATTTAAAACCATTCAGACTTTCATTTGATATTGTTGTTGTTTTATCGGTGTCAACATCATATTTGTGAATTCAAAAAAAAAAAAAATATGATTGTCCGCTGGTAGCACTTCGGTAGTGCTCGGTAACCCTCTAGCAGAAACTCATCCTTCTCCGAGGTATGTTGGATGAAACGATGAGAGTGTGTGCGCCTTACCGTAAGTTAAAGCGAGGTGGTTTTTATATGAAGATATAAAGGGAAAAAAGAAGTGACTGGAATAAAGTTTTTATGTTAGCTAAAAACTTCGAACTTAGTAGACAAAAGAGAAGTAAAGGAACGAAGATCAAGCTTCATAAATCTTCCATAGTACCTCAACTGATATCTGCTGCAATGAATTCAATTACAATGGCTCATAATAACAAGCCATGTTATGGGAATGAACAAAGCCAGACCAAAAGGTGATCCTAACCACACCTCTGTTTGCCAAAACAAGAGAGAAGAAGCCACCAGTGAGTTGCAAAATCAAGTGGATGACTTACAAATATCAACCAAAATAAAGGGTTGCCCTCTAAAATAAATCCACCGTATCTACAAACTATCATTTTCAGAGAAATATTTTGGAATATTTAATTAATCACTGCTCATTTCCTGTTTATAGACTCACGCAGTGAAAATAGAATTCAAGAAATAGCAAAAAGACAACAAACATCTTATAGCCGAGCAACCCAACTGTCCAATGGTCGCAAATTCGTTGTTGTTTATCTTGAACTACGCACATGACATTCGATTTGGCGTGTTGCGTTTGGGACCAGCACAAGAGCTCCAAAAAAAAAAAAAACCACGACGCAACTGCGTACAAGGTTAGAAAAGCGCACGCACTGTGTCCAAATAGCAAGCTAACAAACGGTAAATGGAGTGACTTGGCATTGCAAGGCACGCAGCCACAGTTTCACGCGCCAAGGTGTCATTGACTGGCGGCCGCATTGAATTGCGTATTTTGAGTATTTTGCCGGTATATCGGTTTTATTTCTGCAGATTGCATAAGTTTACAGTTTTGTCAACCGAAGTGGACAATAAACCGTGGCAAAGTCGTTTTGGCATGCCAAGAAACAAGTTATTTTTTATGTTGACAGCGAGTTCGTTGCTTCAGTCTTTTGAATTTTTGTTTTTCAATGTGTGCCAATATCAAATGCTCGCTGGCTTTTTATGGCTAACATTTTCCACGTCTTGGGCATTGCGCAATGTGATAAGTGAAAACAAAAGTGTGGCATGTAGCAACTGAGCGTAATAATACGATGAACTTGACATAATTTTCGGGTTTTATTTTTTTCTTTGTGATGCTTTATGTTGCGTATTGTGGAATTTCACTGCTTGCTTTACACTGTTAGTTCAATAAATATAGTCATAATTGTACACTTATTCATGGAGTTTTTTGTTTAGTGATACGCATTTATGCCATTTAAAAAAAATTAAAAATGCCATTTGAAACACTTTCATTTATATGAAAGAATGGATTTAATTTAGACCTGTTTAATTATAATTTTGATTACGATGTTGAGAATTTAGCTATACTCCTTATCAGTAGTTATGTATGAGTTCACATTTTTTCCAGCAATTTTGCACACTTAGGACTACATAAATAGTTCATATATTAGATAAACTCTAATAATCGGCTCAGCATCACATATTGTGACTGACCTAATCAAACGTTGTTCTCCAACTATTGTGATAATACAGAAGAAATTTGGAATTAATGTCAATGATATTAGGAAATACAAAGTGATTCAAAGTAAATGTTTCTATTCAAGAATAAAGCAATTTTGGATTTTATAAACTTTTAATTTATTGGATAAAGTGCAGCAGAAAGAGAGAGAACAATTTTGGCCATCCTAAGATTTTCGGGATCTTTTTTATAATTCCGATATAAAGCCATGGCTGTTGTCTTTAAAATTTTTCTTTCCTATACAATTAAAAACTTTTAATAATAAAAAAATTATTATGAAATAAAACAACAATAATTTACATTATACCCATTATTATTCTTGGACTTAAGCTCATTCATAGTCATGGATACTTAAGTCACATATATTTGGTTTCTATCAGCATATTTCCTATCCCGAATATCTCGGCTTCTAAGGAAAAAATCAAAAGATTCCGGGGCGTTTTGAGTATGTCATATGTTCTTTAATAGGCAATCAACTTTAATTCCACCTGCTAATTGAGTTTTTAATATTAAAACTGTTTATTTCATTAACGCAATCTTTAAGAAAATTTGCTGTCATGCCTAACGCAAAAGAATACTAATCAATTTTCGATTTAACACGCTTATATTATTTCCGTATTGTGAATTTTTCCATGCCTGTGGATATCCGCTGGAAGCAATACACCAAACAAGTGATTTTTAAAACAATAATTAGTAAGAATATTCAACGCCACATAAATATATTTAATAGACGTGTCTGACCATCTGTTGCGTTTGGGTGCGCTAATTGAAGTTTATTCTATTTAATTGCTTATTACTTAAGGTGACTCGAGCTTGTGGTCAAACTTATGTACATGAAGCCTATTCACAACTGTAGTCGATTTTAAATAATTCTCGTGCACTTCAAACTGCTTTTTATGTCAAATTTATTGAAGAACTAGTAAACGCGGCCCACTTCGTTGCGTTTGGACTTTAATTACATCGCTCATTGCAGCGCTCACTATTGACTTTCGTTTGATACCCATACCACATTAACACATTTTTGTCACCTATGGTCCACGTATTGATCGATAACTCCAAAACCGGTCGAGTTATTGGAATAAGGGATATCGCAGATTTTAAGTTAGATGCCTAACAATACAATAGTGTAAATTGCATTCAATTGTATGAAGCTGTTTTTGAGTGATCGGAGACCAAACATACAAACATACAAACAATAATTCTGAAAACTGCCGATTTGGATTCTATGGGCGTAGTAATGATCTATCCCAGCAATTTTTTAAATATCGACCTGTTATCTTTTTATAATATGCGAAAATGAGATGCGGACCGAGTTCGTTTCTTAAGTCTTTCGTTCTGGATTGTGTTACATCGGAAAGCAATAACCTACGTAATTACTGATGCATAAGTTATTTTTTTTTATTTTCACTAATATTTATTATTAATATTTTTTTTGCCCATGAGAACTAAGCACATCTCGACCTTGACGTTTTGAGATCGTACAAATAAAAAGTATTATATTACATTAGGTAATCATTTTTATGTAGTTTAACACTTTTGTTTTAAGCTTTTTCCATGCTAATTGCACAACTGGAAATTCATTTCATAAAAGTGTGGGAAAAATACTTTGTACAGCAGTTTGCCAACATCATCATATCGATAAATAATTATTTTAATCGCTGTTAATTTAATAAACAATTTTCAATTAGTAAGTTTGTGTGTGTGTGTGTGTAGGTAAACAGTCAAATAAGAATTAATGCGTTTTGTGCATATTTGTAGTGAGGTGTGGCCTTTAGACTGACGGTATGTAGTAATTTGCAGTGCAACAGCTTCACAGCTGCCAACTACAGAGTAGTATTGAAACGAATTACTCGAGGAGTGCTACTTTTAGCATTTCCTTGGATTATGAAGGATTTGCTCCGTTTGCCAGCTGTTTACTTAAACTGGTTATTCTTGGAGGGAACATTGCCATTCTCTCTTAGAAAGATGACAAACTCGATGCCAATCACTCACTGCATTAAATCTACTCCCTCTTAGAGTATAGTGAGAAAAATTAATATGTGATGTGAAATGATGGTCTACCATCTATTCTTTCCAAACATAGTCCCATGAGCGCATGCGCCAACAACCTACGGCGAACAGCACCGATTACCGAATACGCCGGTGAAAACATGGACCTTTTGAGTTTTCCCTCAGACTTGTTATGAGTAAATAAATAAAGAAGCCGAAGCAGGCTAATCCTTATTGATATCATCGGCCTACAACGATCAACGAAGACAAGATTCAAGATCGAAACAGACACAGAAAAATTGATACATCTCCCGACGAGACCCCATTTCGGTATCACACATATGTATATTTAGATCAGCATTGGCTCTTTGGCGACCCTTCTTCTCGCATGTCTTGCCTGCCACTGGATATATCAAAGTATGACTCATAATAAACAGTGCCGGTAAAATTTAAAATTCCAAAACTTTTTCACACGAATTGCTGAACTTTGTAGCTATAGGGCAGTGTATCACGAAATCACTTATTTTCCTATCGGCCTAACCGATGCTTAAGCATAGTTATACAGTTGTGTTCTACATAAATGCAGTGAAATTTCATTTGATATCGTTCCACGAAAAGAGAAGCAACTGTGTTTTGAATAGTTTTCTTTTAAAATATATCGAACTCTGTAACAGTAAATAACATACAGGGAAATTTCAAAGATAACACAAAGCTTAAGAAAGTTAATCAAACTTTAAAAAACGGCCTTCAAAATCTGAAAATTTTGTTGGCAGAACTTTTAAACAACTTTTGGGTACACAGACCAATCAGGTTTAGTATAACAAACGCAAACTCAGAGCTTTATAAATAGTTTTCCTGAATTTCCAGGATTTTTATTTTGCAGGATGTTCAAAATTTTTTTCCATGCAAAACATAATTTTGGTTATACGTTGTACGAAAGAAATCACGCTTGACGAAAAAAATTCTAAAAATGCAAGAACATATTTGTATAATTTCTAACTTGCACTGAAAAAGTTGTTGATACCAATTTTATTTCAAGTTTAATTTAATTAACTTTCTTGAACGTTGTGTAAACTTTGAAACATCTGTTTTGGGTATTTATATTTAAAAATAAAATTTTTCAAAATAAAGTTTCTGCTTTTGTCATCGACAGATATACGATTTAATGTCACTACATTTATATTGCACACAACTGTAAATAATGCAAAATCAAATCTGGATCCACCTTCAAGTAGCCAAGGTCGTTCGCTATGCACACAAACCAATCCAGAGCAAAATGAGAGAAAAAATCGAAACCGAAGGGGGCGTTATTCATTGTGATTACAGTTAACCGTTGTACGCGGAACTGTGATTAACTAATTTTTAAATTTTGCTTAAGGATATTTGAATGCATAAAAATGAAATCACCGAACACGATTGCGGACAAGCTAAGCATGCAATGCCAAATGTTATATAAAACAATAAGAACATGCACTAACACACATGCACTAACAGCCATATAACCATACAACCGTACAACCGTACAACAATGGCGACATAAATGAACGATCAGCAACAACATAAAACAACAAAAAGCTATAAAAATGAACAGCTAATCATTGTGTCGCCATCAAATCGCACAAATCGAATATAATCTGCACGATTAGTAAACAAAATAGGAGAATAGCGACCAACTGAATGTCCAAGCAGCATAACCGATCCATAGACAAATGGCAGTTAGTTTGACGCCATAACCGATTAGTCATAAAAATCCGTCAGAAATTGGCTACACATCAGCCAAGCCATTGCAAAAGTCAATTTTATTTGTTTGCCACACGCTTACACATTTCCATTTTGCATAAAAAGACGACATAGATACCGATCAGCCCATTCTTACATGAACCTTGGTTGTTGTTTTTTTTTTTGCTTTTTTTTCTCTTTTTTTTTTTATAATCCAATAACTCTACTTTTAAGAGTCGGCCAATATAGACATTTAAGACCCATATCCGCCAACTCAACGTTTTATTGTGATATTGATCGTGAAGTGAGTACTTTTGCTTGGCTAATTACATTCGTGCAAGAAAGCTCCCATTCAAGACAGTCAGCTTTTAATAGAGAGATACCATTGGAATTCTGTTTTTAAATATTTTTAGGAGCAATTAACTTGATTATTTGCATGAATTTGATTTCATAAAATCGACTCCAATAATGACAAAGTAGATGGAGAGCTATGGGCAATATTCAAGCTCGATTGGAATGAAGTTCCTCTGCTTAATGCATTCAACATTCTTTCTTGTGGGCTATGTAGGCAGCTAGAAGTGGTTATGGAAAAGTTCTAGTTAGTGGTTCCCAGGCTTAAGGCGTCTGCGATTTTTGGCAAGTAATTTTTAAAATATATTGGTTGGTATAATCTCTTCAACATATGTACTTAATAATTCAAACATATTTATAGACACATACATATGTATATGCCCATAGGGTCAGTGACTTTTTGAATTTTTCGACCGGTGAAAAAAATTATAACTCAACATTAAATTTTTATTTTTGAGGAATAAAATATGGCTCAAGGAATATGTTTTATTTTTGACTAAATAAATAAAACTCAACCATAAGTTGTATTTTCGATCAAAAAAATACAACTCAAAAAGTATTGACTAGATGTAATTTGTAATGTAACGAGACATGCATATTCGTATACTTTAAACTGTTCTCCAATATCGGGGGTCCCTGGTTTAAACATGAACAAGAAGGTTTTCAGGCCTTCGCTTTTCCAACAGATTATTTAACCTGTGTAAATGTGATAGCAGTGAGGGGTTGCCTGGTGACTCGGAGAGTAAATTGGCGGCAGAAAGACCGCGCGCTTCTCTTCGCACTTTGGCTAAGGAAGTGACCAAACTATTACCATCCGCTCTGTGGCCTTTCTTTAGTTCGTCCCACTCGGATGGCCACTTAGCCATAAGCCACAATTCAATCTGTCACTCCCACGTTTAGTGCTTTTATATAAATATGACACACACATTTTGTATTTTTGTTTGCTTGTTCTATTTACTTCATAGCGGGGTTTTTTGTTGCTACAAAATGTAATTACGTTATATCGTCGTTTTACAGCATTTTAATGAACTGATACATTTTCATATGGAGCTGTTAACGTCTACATCAAATATCATTTATGTACATACGTATGTATGTATGTTTATTGGCGTATAATTAAAATGCAAATTCTTAATTTAAAATTGTCCATTGAGATAAGGCCTTCAGGTAAGTACTTACTGTAACTTGAACAAATTGGCTGTGAAATATATTAATGACAATACAGAGCCTTTAATAAATTAGGGAAATTAGGCTGTCTCTCCAGAAAGTGTTGCATTTCTTCATTGAATTTTTCACATATGTCGTTTTTTTAGGATTTCCAACGCTCTCGGTTAAAGCAAGCTTCCTAGAACAACACATATTTATGTATGTATATAAAAGACTAAGAATATATTGTACCTGAAATAGCAATAAGCCTTCTTAAAGTCGGCTAAAACTATTCCAGAAAGAAGAACTGTAGATCTAATCAAAAAAAATTCTCAAAACAAATCAACTATCTTCTACATCAAGACTGAGTCAGTTTGGGAAAGGTGTCTAAGCTTTGAGGGAGCGAGAAGTTTTTTTTATACCTAGTAGTGCTTCGCACACAAGGTATATTAACTTCATTCGCCTAACGGTAGTATGTAACGGCATAAACGAATCGAGATAAATATTGACTTATATGTATCAAAATGTTCAGGAGGAAAAGAGAAATTGATTGAGCCATGTCCGTCCGTCCGTCCGTCCGTCTGTAAACACGATAACTTGAGTAAATCTTGAGATATCTCAATGAAATTTGGTATGTAGGTTCCTTTTCACTTATCTCCGAGCGCTATTGAAAATAGGCAAAATCGGTTAAAAGCCACGCCCTCTTTCTATATATATAATATTTTGGAAAATACAAAAAGAGTGATTATTCAGTACATAATACACCTATAAGGATAATATTTGGTGTGCACTTTAGCGTTAAGGCAACAAATACATTTTTGAAGAAATTTTTAAAATGGGGCGTGGTACCGCCCACTTTTGATCTAGTCAAATTTGGAAATATTATTAATCATAAATCAAAAACCGCTCAAGATAGCAAAATAAAATTCAGCACACATATATATATTAATACAGGCAATATTTCGAAAAAAAATTTGCGAAATCGGGCTAGGTCCACGCCCAATTTTATACGAAAGATTTTGAAAAGGATCATAGATATATTGAATATGCTATAACTTTGCTTAAACTAGCTGTATATAATTTCTATTTCACCTCTGAAGTGTTCGTGGGCAAAGAAAGTCGAAAGCACAAAATTTTTAGAAAATGGGCGTGGCCCCGCCCCTTTATGGGGGATTATTCCACAAAACTTTCCATGCCATAACTCCGGTAAAAATTGACTTATTGAAACGATATTTAGAGAAAGTGTTCAGCATATAAAGCTTACTCTTTGCTGTAAAAATAAACAAAATCGGAGAACGGATACGCCCACTTTTTGAACACAGTTCTAAAAAATTTCTTCGTAAACTTAAAATCGCGATATTTCAATAATTGTATAAGTTATATAAATAAGATTTTACACACATAATAAGCCTTTTAAGCAAAACTGAACTGTACAAAAATTTTGTGGATTTTGGTGAAGTAGGCGTGGCGCCGCCCACTTTTTAGCATAAAAGCTCTGCTATTTTCAAAAGCGATTGCTTGAAATTTCAAGAATGTATTTCAATGAAATTTTGTGAGAGGGTTCCCAATAGTATGTAGTATACTCCTGCCAAAAATTACGCAAATCGAATAACAAACAAGCAAGATTTACGGGCAAGTAGTTAACACCCTACTGCCTTTTTATACCTTTCATGAACATGAAATGGTATTATAACTTTGGTCCGATGTTTGTAAGTATGAGAAGAAGAAGATATAGACCCACCATTAAGTATACAGAAATGATCAGGATGATAAGCTGAGTTGATTTAGCCATGTCCGTCTGTCCGTCCGTCTGTCCGTCTGTCTGTTTGAACGCAAACTAGTCCCTCAATTTTAGACCTATCTCGATGATATTTTGTATAGGGCCGCCATTTTGCATGGGATTAATCATTTGTCGGAACCAGCCAGATCGGACCGATACAAAGCATAGCTCCCATACAATCGATTGTTCCGATAAACGGGTTTTGGTCTATAAATCTTGCAATTAAAAAGCTAGGACCGCAAAATTTTGCACTTTTCGTACATATTGTATAAGTAACATGTGTAGTGAAAATGACTCAAATCGGACCAACCAAACATATAGCTCCCATATAATCGATAGTTTCGATAAATGGGTTTTGGGGTATAGATTTTGCAGTTAAGAAGCTAGGAACGTAAAATTTTGCAGGTTTGGTACTTATTACATATGTGATGTGTGTAGTGAAAATCATACAGATTGGACTAACATAACATATAGCTCCCATATAATCGATTGCTCCGATAACTCTGGTTTGGGCCATGTATTTTCAAATTAACAGTTTTGAAGAGTTTGTACCAATTGTAAGTAAGGATCGGACACTTAAAAAAGTTATGCGTATTCGTGAAAGGTATGAAGCCTTCGGCACAGCCGAAGACAGCCCTTTCCTTACTTGTTTTATTTTCATACCTTTCATGAACATGAGGAAAGGTATTTATATTTTGTTATTTAGTAATAATTTAATTTACCACTCACAACAGAAGTGTTTTTATCGAAAACAATCAGTTGCCTTTATAACAAATTTTCAGGTATGTATTAAAATAGACCTGAGTAAATTAGGATACCAAAACAGATCACTACTAGGTATTTAATGTTCGGTTACACCCGAACTTAGACTTCCTTACTAGTTTAAATTTTAATTAATTTATATTATATTATATTATTTTTTGGGTGGAAAAGGGGGCGTGCAAAGCACATATTTACTAGGGAGCCCTTTTCATATTAATTTATTATTATTGTATTATTTAATTTATTTGTTCTATATAGAACTGGGAGGATGCAGAGCACCTGTTACACCTTGTATGTATTCATTGGGGGCGAGCACTGTTGGCTCTGAGGCATTGCACGAGATTGGCTTCCTCATTTTCGTTTAGAAAAACCCCCTCTGGGTTAGGCAGCCAAAAACAATATCTTCAGAATATTTCATAAGCTGGGTGAGAATTATAAAAAAGGGTTGCAAATGAAATAAACGAAAGAAATTGTTTAAGTCGCTTAAACAAAAGGGAAGCGCTTTTCCATTTTCGATGCTATAACGCTCCATTTGACAGTGCAGTTGCAAATATTCTAATCCCACTTCCAAATCGTGCCTCGAAATAATCATAATTGCAACTAACAAAAAACAACATAAAATAAATAAATGTGCATTTTTTAGTTTGATCGCTTATCACCTCCTGCAACCAACCAAAATAAACATTTCTGTAATTCTTATTTGAACAAAATCAAACAAAGTTTATTAGATTGCATCCCTGAACTCTCTTGGAGGTGAGCTTTAACAATCCGTTATAACAACAATAAATCGCTCAACACTTGCAAGAAAAAACAAACAAATTTAAAAAAAAACAAAACGAACGGGGCGTAACTGCGCGAGGCCGTAAGTACATGAAAAGTGACGATAGCGATTGCCTTGGTGTCGATGCAAGTACCACACGCCGATTTCGCGATTGACGGCTGCTTACAACAGCTCGCGATGATTTCGGTATTCAAGCTATTCACTTAAACGTGGCTAAGTTTTTCGCGGACACTATTAAAGTTGAGTACTTTTTGGGTCAGTTTATGCACCACTTCACTTTAATTAATAATTTTGTTGTTGGTAATTTCTTGAAGGTTAACCGAAATTGATTGTGCAAAATAAAATCCAAGAATTATGCAATATTGCATTGTTTACCATTCCATATTACTGATTTGTTTTACTGCACATAAAAAAATCTTAAATATGCTACAACAGAGAAACATATTTAAATTCATTTGTTGACACTTTGCTTTTAATTTTTCCCTTTCATATTTCATTGAATTTTATATTTTTATTTTGTGAGCACAACTCCCGTGACACTATTAAAATTATAATTAAAATTCCTTTAAGGGGGTTATTATTTTAGTGTGCTAAATATGCATTTGTTCAAATTTTTTGCTTTGTTTGAAATTATTTTAGTTATTTGGATTTGAAGAGCGTGCCCACAGGTAACACGGTGTTACTTAATTAGGAAATCAGTTATCGTGCTTCAATAAATAATGGCTATACCGTTCACTAGCCCAATTAAATACATATCTGCATAATATTAAATACAGAATAACGTAGCAAAATATATTGATCCAACAAAGACTTCTTCTATTTTGGTTTTGGGTTCAATTTCGATTTCGGACTCTGCTTCGTCTCATATCTGGTTTCGAATTGTGTTTCGGGAACCGGTTCAAGTTTCAACTTTTAAAGCAGCTATGGTTTTGGATTCACTTTCCGTTTCAATTTGGGTTTCAGTTTTCGTTCTACTTCTTCAATTTGATTTCTAATTATTTTTACCCTTACCTTATATTCTTTCACTTTCGTTTGTTTACATTGGTCCGATGTATAAGTATACCGAATCAGGCCGATTAGCTGAGTCGATAATCGATTAATCGATAACAAATTTGAAGGTTATAATGGATACTTTATAAGCTCGAGGAGTCCTGCGTTGCAACTATGGAAAATCGTGATTGTTTTGAATATAGACTTATATTTATCTGACCGGCAGTACTCGAAGAGTGGCAGATCAATCGATTGCAACCAAACGCCCTGCGAATTACATATCATATGTAAATGTTTAAGGATGCAGTTTCTGTAGTGGGTGGCGTTGGATTGTCGTACCGAAGCACACATTAATACCTCAGAAAAAATTGCATTACTTTGTTTCAGCGGTACCACTAAAAACGAATGCAGTTCATCACCAAAATATTCAATGCGCATAATCGACTACGTTTATCATTGCTCTTAGTTAAGCATTGGAGTTAGATAGTCACTGTATTACTATTCACCACATCTTGGCGTTATAACATTATGTGCATAGTTTTAGGCGGAGTTATTTGCATGAAGTACAATCAAAGACGAAATAAAAGGCCCAGCGCCTTAGTAAGTAAGTTTAGCCAAATTTTCTTATCCAGTTTTAAATTTAAGAAAACGTATGTATATCACCTCATTTGCAACTTAAATCTGTTTGTTAAAGACCAACTTTCCGGACAAAATTTTAATTTCACTACGCGAAGAATTGACAGTATTGCCAGCATAATACTAATTGATATTTAAGGAGCCGCAAAACACACAGGCCCATAATCATAGCCGTCCCTTAACACGTGTTTTACATAAAATCTTTACTTAACTTAAAAAGCCATTTAAAGTGTTGGTCAATCATAGTCATATCAAAGATTTTAGCAAAAATTAAATATACAAGGGCCCTCTTATGAAAAATAAAAATAAGTTGGTTGTTGGCATGAACAAATTGGTTTTGTTTTGCAAGGTCACCCTGTTTCAGCTATTTTATTCACAAAACAGAGCATAGCTATGGCAATAAACAGAAGAAGCCAAACTCAAGTTTGGTGCAGGGGATATCACAAACAGAACCATAGACACAAATCGTGATTTAAAAAAAATAAAAAAATATAATATTAAAATATAAACCCCATCTTAGACATAAAATGCATGTATTTTAAATTGTTATAAAAGCCAAGATATAATGTTTATTTTAGAATCATGCTTAAGTAGATAAAACTCTATTTTAATTTGAAAGAAAATAACATACCAACTGTCTACTGTCGACACTGGCGAAAAACGTATTGTGCGCATTAAGCCTCATTCCCTGCAGTAAAATTGCGAACCAGTCTACAAAAGTGACAGTATTGAGCTATCCACTTCGTGACGCGTTCTGTACCGGCTACAAAAGTGATACCTTAAAGACACTATGAAGTACCGAACATCGATAATCACTCATTCTCAAGTAGAACCCCCAACTATCCAATATAGAAGCAGTTCAGAACTATCCAAAGCCAAACTATCTTAGGACTGTCCGAATGAGAACTGGTTCAGGACGGGTGCCAAATAACATGTCGACAATTTCCACCACCAATAACAAAGCCACGTTAAAGTAGACAGTTGAAAGCATTGCTTAGACATTGAGCCAGGACTAGCTCACGGATACTTCTGAGATAGTCCAATTTTGTGCAGGGTTCGGTTTTTACCATCGACCGAAAAGAATGCCTGTTTCACTTGTATAGATATAAATGCAATAAAGACTTAAGTCGTCACAGCATCTGTTTAGAATCTTTCAACTTTTCCAATAACAGACGTTATTATTTGAAACCAAAAATTATTAAAATGCACATACATGAAATGTTGCGGCCTTTTCTAGCCCTTAAGAGTAAGTAGCTGTTTTTGTTTTTGGCAAATATGAATTTAAAACATCAAACTCCATTTGTGGCAGACTAAAATAATAGTTTGTTTCATACTAAACTAAAAGCCCATTAAAAGATTTTATTAGCTGTGACTTTGTGGTATTCTTCACGGATCACTGACTGCTTCCCTGGCAGTTGAAAGTTATTGCTCGTTTTCTAATTTGTCTTTGTAAAATGAGCAAAATGAATGAATGAAAAACTTCCGTCAAATTATGCAATTATGCCTCTCAGTTTCCAGTTAACCCGTAATAGCAGCTGAATGGCCAAATATTTCCTTGTTTGTTAAGCTTAAGTGAAGAAGCAGCAAACAAAATACCATAAATCAGACATTTCGGAGACCGAAACCATAATGACCACATCATCGCATCGATTTTAAATAATATTCACACGTTTGCACGAATGATTCGCAGTCACGCAAGCGACCCGGCTTGACCAGAAAATCCAGCTGTTTGTTGTCTGTTTTCCTAAAAGTTAAAAGTTAAAGAAAACTTGTCGGCGGGGTCCATGAGGCGGCAAACCGGCAATTAAACAAAAAAAAAAAAAACGTGCCTAAAATGTCAGCATTCGTGTGGGTTGCATATTTCCAATTGCTTGCTTATTACGCATTAGCAGTGCATTTGTACGAGTATGACTATTGAGTTTATATTTTCTCTTCATTTCTTAGCTGCTAAAACTTGTTGTTTATACGCTGAAGTGCAGGTTCAATGATATGGAAAATCCAATGGACGCGTTGTCACTGCGATTAAAAGTTGTCGGTGACATGTTGCATGCCAAATTTATAAATATTTATGTGTGCGCTAATGTAACTAAGTTTGTTGACTTTTGGTTTTTACTATATAACACGGATATGTGTTTTTATTTTGCTGTTTATTGTTGCTGTTTTTTTTATTTTTTTTTATTTTTCTATGCGCCAATTAGCACGTGAGATTGTCAATTTTTAGTTCGCACTGTTCGGGTTCGGCGCTTAAATCTTTCGTCTGCTTTATTCACAAACATATTGCTTAAGCTATGTTCAGAGTACAATGTGAATTACTAAAAATATGTTTAGAGTACTGCATGAATTACTTCATTTTGTATGCATTACCATGATCTACAAAATTTGAAGTTGCCAAAAAAATTTAGTTTTCCTATAATTAAATGCATGTGGCATTCAACTTTAAAAACTTTTCACTCAATTCATATAAAATTCCTTGAAACTGTTCAAAATATTCGAGGTTTTACTTAAAAATAGTGGTTGCATTTGTAATTTTTGTTTTGAGACTACTTAATTTATAGCTAATTTGTACTTAAATCTTTATTCAGCACAAAACTACGTGAGTCTGAACATAGCATAAGTATGTCTATAGTGTTTCTTTACTTGTGTTTTCTTCATTTTGGAATGGAAAAATTTCAAAAACTTTCAAGTGAGTTGAGTTTTTATTTATTTTATATGCATATCCTTAAACTTGTTTTCACACTTCAATGATCCGGAATGTACATATGTTCATACATACATATATACAATGCGTAGAATTTAAATTATTTATAATATTAATACAACTTCAGGTATAATAGATAACGACTTGATGGAAGATAAAGTGATTTTGTTAATAAGTATCAGAAAAAAAGATTACAATGAATAAGTTTTGAGTAACTTCGTAAAGGTTTTTGATATTTGAAAACAGAAGAACATAGTTTAGAGTGTTTTCAATATGTTTTACAATTACAAAATAGAATGGCTGTTTCTAGCTTATTGTACATACACAATAGAAAATAATTCTTTCATCAAATTTGATAGTCTCTAGTTAAAATAAGAACACAATAAAACAAAAGTTAGTTACTACATTAACGTTTTAACATTGCAAAATTAAAAACAAAAGTTAAAATTAAATATAAATATAAACATATATATATGTACAGTGTGATATTTAGCAGTGGTGCTAATGGCAGTAGTTAAAGTTAATAATGAACAGTCGAATGTATTAGAAATTAATGCTATCACAGCTTTTAAAAATCAGTTAGAACAACAGTAAATTAAGTTAGGTTAAAGATACAGTCCTACAGTACAGTTATTACAGAAATTATAGATGAAGTTATTTATGAAAGTTTAATAAATTGAAAATTGAATCTCTAATTAGGTAATCTCATTTTGTCATTTGCATGTTTTCTAAAAGCAATTTGGCTAATTCGATTTTGAGTCTCTAGAACTAGTTGCTATAATTCTGCTCACATCTGTAATTGGCTTCGTTTATAATAATTCGTTTTAATTTTATAAATTTTTTTCGTTTAGTAGTGGCTCTCGTGATGTTCTTCGTGGTGTACGGGTGAGGTCTTATGAACGACGGCGTTAAAACCGTTATGTTTATCTGCTGTGTAGTCCACAGTACGAATGGAACCATCAGGTTCAACCAGTGAGTATTGTCCTAAAATTAAATGAAAAATATATACACATATATTATAATTTTGTATTGCTAAGATTTTATGAATAAAAATGAATTGGGCCTTTATAGGACCCTAAACTATTCTTGATAATTTTTTGGGAATTTTTAAAATGGCTTCATAAGTCGCTGGATACAGCATTATTGCCTGTTTATATATTTGGAAAATCTACCCCAGTCAATGCATCTACTAGTCATAACTTTTTATTATCTTTAAACGTCATCCTTAGTTTGGTTAAATATTACCTAAATTTGTAGGCGAATATTTTTATATGGCGTATTAACAATTTGTCGCAACCGACTTAATTATTCAATACGAAAACACATTTTCTCTAAGCAGTTACTTAAAGCTATTTATTGTTGATCTAATCTATTTGTTAATATTAATAGTATTGTATAATTTACATACCCTTAACAGAGTCACCATCACGTGATTCGTGTTGAGATTTCACATCACCAGTATGGAAATCATTAACGCCATATTTGAAAGCATATTTTGGTGGTGCCTATGAACGCAAATTTTCGATTAGACGATAAACTCCATTTTGGAAACAGTTTAGTAACGATACTTACATAATAATCGACATGCTCTTCTTCATGATGCTCATAGCCATGATGTTCTTCACCTAAACGTTCGATTTGATGATGTCCACCAAGCTCATGATGAGAGAGTTCCTCATAGCCACCATGTTCGCCTTCGTAGTAGTGACCAATTGGCGAAGCCATGGTGAGACATAATGCCGAAGCGAAAATGAAATACTGAAATAATTGAATATTTGAAATATTTCATCAGTGTAAATATATTAAATTTTGAAATGGTTAAGTCTCGAATTCAACAAATTAAGCGCTTAAAGAGAAACCGAACAGACGGTTGGCCTGTTGTTCCGTGAACTCTCCAAACACGAGAAAACTTACAAAACACTTCGTGGAAGAACCGGAATAAATTTATTTTAAATTCGAAATAAACTGACTTCATTTTTAAAGTTCATAATGGTGCCTAAGAACAACTAGAAAATTTCTTCAAATACGAGTAGGTACTCTAAAATGAAATACAGTCAAATTTGGGTCGGCTGTAGGAGGGAACACTAACAACTACAGTAGTCTATAGCAGATAACGTTATTTAACTTTAAATAAGCAAAGCGAGCTTTGGAAGAGCCTGTGGTTTTGCAAGAGTTACCCAAGGCTAGCTCATAGACAGCAAACAAATAAGACACCATTTCACGAACCCACGCACTTTTCACTCTTAACACAATACGAATTTCCAAAGCCCTCGATATTTATAATTGAACAGACCGAATAATTCATTGAAAAAAAGATTTCTGTGGCGAATAAAAAATCCAATTCTCATCGTTCTGAGGAAGCAATTTTGAGAACAGGTATTGTTAGGTTGCATTAGTATCCTTAAGTTATGTAGGAATTAGAAATTCCTAAATTTTTCAGCTTATAACTCACTTGAGCCTCGAGGAAATTAAAAAAATCTAAATTTAGGTGTCTCGGGTCTTATCACGATTGAACCTCACTACAAATCTAGTGTAATGTACGTGTTTGCTTTACATTTGCTGATCAAGGTTTCGGTCCTTGGTACACATAGGATCAAACCAGTTGCTTTAATAAAAGATTTTCGAACTGATTTAGTATGAGCTGAGCTTGCGAGAGTTTGCTTACGTGAAGTAGCATTTGTTATAGAAATTAGTAGAGAAATCATGGATTGCTTTGATAACTCAATATTCACTATGGTTTCTTAGTAAGCGAATATCTTTAGGACATTGTTTATTATTGTTGTAGTGTTAACCACCCCAACATTTCCTGCAGCTGTTTGGGAGCACTACTGAAGTAACTGTTTTGGATGGATAGAGCATCACGTCCGGTGAATTATAATGAAACAAGGACTCAAATTGATGAAGGCGGGAGTGTGGCTTTCCATCCATTCATAGGTCCTGATGGTCTTTATTTGATTGGCACTTAAGGCACTAAAAAACGTAATTTTTATAGACACCGGTATATTTTGATAGAACTATTTTCTGTCTGGAGAATAGATCTGATTTGATTAGATCCCTTTTGCAAATGAGTCAAGTAAATCGGAATATTTAAAATTGTATATCTTCATATAATTTTCATTCACTAATTAGTTAGAGTATCGAAAAACGTTCAATTTTCACAAGAAGTATCCTTAATTGGTCAATATTTTTTTAATTGATTTCGCTGATCATTCTGCTGATCACATGTGATATCCTTGTGCTGTTCACACATTTATAATTTAGTATTTTAAGCACTTGAGTCGCAAACTCAATATCAAATTATTAGTTGCACATAAATATTTTTACAGATTTTTGTGTTAATTTTTATTCAATGCAACTCATTTCCAGGTCACTAAAAAAATCACTTAATATTTTTAAATATTTTTAATTTTCTGCATTTGCTTGTTGATTGTCCTTTTTGTTGCTCACCTTAAGTGCCATTTTATATTAGTTTATGTTTATTAGTTATGCTTTAAGATAATTTTTTTTTTTGGTATTTTTAAAAATTTGTTTTTTGTTATATCGAAATTTGTTTGTAATGCAAACGAGATCACTACTTTGGGCTGATCGAACTGTACGTTGCCACTTTTCACCACTGAATAATGCACAAACTATGAAATGCTGAGCTTTTATATAGTAAGGAAGAAAGTGCTGCATGCAATGAGCTACCAACATTCAACAACAAACATCAACCAACAACGGTAGCGCTGCATAGATAACAACAACAACAATGTCTTGTAAGCAACATTGACAACAAATGCAACAAAGCGCTGCAAAGAGAGGGAGCGAACGCGCAAACGAGAGACCGCCAAAATGTCCAGTGAATATCTATGGAAAATTTGGTAGAAGGCAGCACCAGCAGGAGAGAGGATTAAAGCATTTACGGGCTTGCATAAAAAACACATAAAGTGTGCGTGGCTATAAAGACTTAAAATTAAAAAAAAAAGCAAAAAAAAAAATATCGTATGAATAATAGCTACAATGTACATAGTTGCAAAAGTGTATCAGCTGAAAACGAATATCGCAACAACAATTAAGAAAATAGCAACCATTGTAAATGTAATATTATGCCAAAACGATTGAAATTTAATTAGTGTTTATGTTTCTTTTTTAAATTATATTTGCATGTGTGTGAGTGTGTTTCGTTCAACGTAGGTTTTTTTTCGAATTAAAAACTGCTCTATTTTTTGGATGTTGGTGTCAATTTCATTTTGACTGTTGACATTAAGTTTAATTGGTCCTTAAGTTAAGGTGTATCTATGCATGTCAGTATGTCAAAATTACTTCGTACTCAACCACCTAGGTCATTTAGGATTTCCATAAACAAGAACGACTCGTAGTTGTTGTTGTAGTCATTGTTAACAGCATAGCAACGCCCACAGTGGTACAAACCCACAGTTGAGGATTGGGATATATCGAGTTCTTTCTCACCTTAGTAATAAATAGCTGTACGTCAGTTACTAAGCCATCCTTGTTGTGCCTACAGGAGTTCGCCTCACCCTTAAAACCTTCCATCACTTGCCGCGGGCATAGCCTATCAACCAGCATTCTCACAGTTATGCTTCTCGCCCTTAGTGTCCTCTTCAACTGTACATAGTTAGTGAGAAATATGTGTTAAAACCGATTTCTGAGACTGGAATAACAATAAGTCAAGGTGCTTGAAAAACTCAACACATCTGGCTGATAGTATGCATAACTTCTAATATCGACCCTTTTAAATAAATCCTTTAAAGCCCCAGGTGTGCGCTATGCACTTAAATCACTTTTGCACATTTGATTGCTTCGCCGTAATTGCATAATGTTTGTATAGATATTTATATTCTCTTATATAAATACAGACATTATAATGTAATACCTAAGTACCGCCATTAATGGAGACATTCATTATGTTTTATTGGTGGGCAAATTCTTTATAGGAAATCTCAAATTTAAGCTCAATCAACTTTACAGAAAGCAATCATTTAACAAACAACAACAATGACAAGAAAAACTCAAGCTGTTAAACAATAAAAATCTAAACAGACGTATCATTTTATTAAGCATTATGAGTGAACACTTCTACGGGTATACACATACATATCTACATTAGACTGCCAGACTCTTCATAATTTACGCGAGACGGCGCATTTATATTTCTTACTAGCAGATGATTTCATTATCGCCTCTTCTCATCTCTCAGTTCCTTTTTTTCTGCCATTACTACCCCTCCCCTCCTTATCCTTAATTCCTTACCCTTCGTCCTCTTAACTCTTCCTTGACCTTCTGATAGGTGCTCATCAACGTAAAGGAGATCAGAGAGCAATGTATTATATTATTATTATTTTACTTAGTATTTCAACAGATATACCATAACATTTCTTTTTTGCTTATACGATATTATCTCGAAAGCTATTTGACTCATTTTTATGAAATTTTGGTTGCAAAATAAATAATCGTAAATGATTTCGAGTGCGCTGATGAAGGTCGAACATACCAAGTTTTCAAATAATGATTGAAAGTCAACTAATTCATAAGAGATCTTACTACTATATAGAGAATATCTGTCATGTCAAAATTGTCAAGCTTAATGATTCAAAACAGAAAATTAGTGGGGTTTGTTAGAAAGATGATTTCCAAAACCGTTTTTATATACTAAACGTCCATTTTTGGAGGTATTTTCGAGCCGCTTCAGTTCTGTTCTACGTCCTGATGACTGTTCAGCGCTTCCTTTCAGATGATAGCTCATATGATGCTCAATGAAAAGTGGGTTGAAGTGAAAAGTGTTGAAACAATTTCATATTGTGAAGGAAAACTTTTTTGGGTCGGCATCCTAATGCATTTAAAAACAAACATTTACACAAAAAGTGTGCATACAACTAAATATACAAACGCAATTGCATTGAACGCAGATTATTGAGGCACATTAGGTATTATTATTATTTTTTTGTTGTTGTTACATTTTCAACTTAAAGTAGATCACCTGTTGGCGACGTTTGTTGATGTGGCCGACACATGTTTCATTGTTGCCACGACCACGGCTCGGCACTTAGACTTAAATAGGTGTTTGAGTGTTGTTGGTTTTGCGGCTTTTATCCGTCTCTCATTGTTTGCTGTTACACAGTAAATTGCTCTTGCGAAATTCACACGATACTCGTAGTAGTAACAGCTAATAGTTATGTGCCACATGAGTGGTTTGATCTATTCGCGACGCGTGCCTTACGTTATTGAAGCCTACATAGAATTCGCCTAGTGGTTAAAAATCAACTTCGAAAGCGCCCAAATAATTTGTAATCTTTACTTTAATGTTGTTGTCTAGTTATTTGAAACTGTCAATGGTTGGATGAAGTGAAACAATTTCACTTGAGTTCATAATTTTAGCTGTTTTAATCAATATATAAATTTTTTTAAGTTTTGTTTCCATACTTTCTTTCGCCTTCCTTTCCTGTTCATTTATTTTCGATTTCTTTTCCGTGATTTTTTTTTTAGTTGTTTACCTTTTTCATACCTTGAACAGGCAATGATATACTAACTATAGTCCCATGCTCGCCAGAAGAAGAAGAAAAGCGACTTACATCATTAAGTATATTAGTATTTTATTTTATTTCATTTTATTTCGTTTTATGTTATTTTATTTTAATTTATTTTTTTTTTTTTTTTGTTTTATTTTATTTCATTTTATTTTATTTTATTTTATTTTATTTTATTTTATTTTATTTTATTTCATTTCATTTAATTTCATTTCATTTTATTTTATTTTATTTTATTTTATTTTATTTTATTTTATTTTATTTTATTTTATTTTATTTTATTTTATTTTATTTTATTTTATTTTATTTTATTTTATTTTATTTTATTTTATTTTATTTTATTTTATTTTATTTTATTTTATTTTATTTTATTTTATTTTATTTTATTTTATTTTATTTTATTTTATTTTATTTTATTTTATTTTATTTTATTTTATTTTGTTGTTGGTTTTTGCGATCTTTCTTGTTTTTACATATTTGTAAGTTTTGCAAGCTTGAGATCAGAGAAACAATAATTCGTAATGAATTTTAATTGTCAGTTTTTGGGAAAAATTGATAATTGGAGAAAAATTACATTGTTAAATCACAGCGATGGATAGGATTACATGTTTCAGAGTTTCCAAGCTCATCATCAGATCCCTTTTCGGACACTGGGATGCGAACCAGTGTCTGCACCAAAGCCGCTGTTAGAAAATTCTAACATCTAAGCTATGATGCCCTGTGACGTCACAATGCACTTATCTCCACTTCAATTAATTCCCTTTTGTTTGTTTGTTCTTGCCAACAGTGAGCACACATTGTTGTTAGACCTTCGGTCATACGAACGAATGCGTGTGCTGGACTTTTTGTTTGTACATATTTATTATTTTATTTTATTTCATTTTTTTTATTTTATTTCATTTTATTCAATTTTATTTTATTTTATTTTATTTTATTTTATTTTATTTTATTTTATTTTATTTTATTTTATTTTATTTTATTTTATTTTATTTTATTTTATTTTATTTTATTTTATTTTATTTTATTTTATTTTATTTTATTTTATTTTATTTTATTTTACTTTATTTTATTTTATTTTATTTTATTTTATTTTATTTTATTTTATTTTATTTTATTTTATTTTATTTTATTTATTTTTATTTTATTTTATTTTGTTTTATGTTATTTTATTTCATTTAATTTTTTTATTTTATTTTATTTTATTTTATTTTATTTATTTTTTTTATTTTATTTCGTTTCATTTTATTTTATTTTATCTTATTTTATTTTATTTTATTTTATTTTATTTTATTTTATTTTATTTTATTTTATTTTATTTTATTTTATTTTATTTTATTTTATTTTATTTTATTTTATTTTATTTTATTTTATTTTATTTTATTTTATTTTATTTTATTTTATTTTATTTTATTTTATTTTATTTTATTTTATTTTATTTTATTTCATTTTATTTTATTTTATTTTATTTTATTTTATTTTATTTTATTTTATTTTATTTAATTTTATTTCATTTTATTTTATTTTATTTTATTTTATTTTATTTTATTTAATTTTATTTTAGTTTTTTTATTTTATTTTATTTCATTTTATTTTATTTTATTTTATTTTATTTTATTTTATTTTATTTTATTTTATTTTATTTTATTTTATTTTATTTTATTTTATTTTATTTCATTTTATTTTATTTTATTTTATTTTATTTTATTTTATTTTATTTTATTTTATTTTATTTAATTTTATTTTAGTTTTTTATTTTATTTTATTTCATTTTATTTTATTTTATTTTATTTTATTTTATTTTATTTTATTTTATTTTATTTTATTTTATTTTATTTTATTTTATTTTATTTTATTTTATTTTATTTTATTTTATTTTATTTTATTTTATTTTATTTTATTTTATTTTATTTTATTTTATTTTATTTTATTTATTTATTTTTTTATTTTATTTTATTTTATTTATTTATTTTTTTATTTTATTTTATTTTGTTTTCTTTGACTTAATTGTATGTAAACTTAAAGAGGTCAATATCAGTTGACAGTATAAATTATTCAATTATGATTTTCATTTTAGTGAAAAATCTGTACTTAGTTTTTCTCTTTTTATACAAACTAGTACCAGTGATGGACTAAAACTGTTGTTTTTTGGAGTTTACATTTTTAAGTATTCATGACTGCAAATGAACACATTATCATTATTTTTAATAACTTCTTTAATTCTTGACTGTATTTGCTAAACAAAAATACATACAATATCTGCACAGAAAACAAACCAAAAATTAAATTTTAAGTCATATTTTGGTGGAATTTTCCAATCGGTTAGTTGGTGTATTCTTTTGTTAATGGATGCATGCTATTGGGACCGCATTTTAAAGAAAACAAACAGCCAAGTTACAATCGAATGTAGCATTTTGTCTAATTAGAACATTGCAAAATAAACTACAAATACGTCTTGTGCTCAATACGTTTGCAATAATATTTTATACTATCATATCTACAGACGGTTGCTGTACATTTTAATTGAAAAATAAACATTCTGCAGTTCAATCAGTTTTGAAGAAATACCAATAAATATGATTATTTTAAAATAAATGTTTGTTTTAGTATTCATGCTTATTCAATTAGACTGGGCCAAAATACATTTTTTATTTCATAGCCACCATAATTCAGAAAGACGAAGAAAACATAACGAAACCAGCTGACCCAACAAACGTTTTTCTTGTACCGGCCTGATTAGACAAAATAACTGAGCACTTACACACAAAAGAACCAAAAAACTAACTCAAATCCAGATTGAAATATTTGGCACAACATAAATCACCCTGAGAGCCACAGAAACTTTGTTTGTCTTACATAAGTTTGAAGCTGCCTCACCAATACGGTATGCACCTGTGTAGCACCTAAAGTAAAAAAACAACAACAACAATGGAAATTAAAACTACGCGCACAATAACAATGATAAACTTTAATGGTTCGACTGAGGCAATTATTAGCTTATGGCGCTCTTACCCGGTAACCTACTTTCTGTGGAAATATTGTGAAGAGTTTTTATGAACCAAACTGTTGTGTCCTTTTCAAATTGTGTTTGGTTCACTCAAGCCAGCAGACAGACAGACAGAAGCACCATAAAACGTTAACAACATGGAGATGTTAGTAGCTGGAGTTAACTGACTGTTGAACCTCGGCTGTGTGGCTCTTTGCTTGTTTACTTTTAGCTTTTGGGCTACCGCTGACAGTTGACAAGTAAGTGCTGTCTTGTTAAAGTTGCAATCAGCGGCTGGTTTTCGCAAAAAAGTCCCAAGCATCTGTTTTATAGATATTTTTACTACAACCGCAGTGACAGCAATTACATACTTACCCGTAGCATTGGCAGTTCACCCATGCAAATTCACAACACCAGCTGTAGGTTCAAACAAAAAAAGATAAAATTCGGACTTGAATGCTGTTGTGAGCCAAAATAGGCGGGTTAGCACTGAGATATTTTTCGTTTAGTTACACATGTAGGGTTTAAGGCCCTTAAATACGCCTTTGGGAAAGAAATTCATACATTGCCTGGGTCTAATAATCAACTAAAGAATTGCTAGTACCGCAATCATACCAAATCTTCACGAAGCGTTCTTTGCGTTAAAACAACAATAACGGCAAAAGCGAATCACTCGCAAAAGCTGACACAAAATCATTAGGTGGCAACGCTGCCTAGCAATATATCTGTTGATACCTGCATATCGACAGCCACACTGCAAAACCCTGTATGTCCAAAACCAAAAAGTTTTCAGGAGAGGGAAACAACTGTAATAATTATAACGTATGTATATGAGCGACGGTTATTTCATTTCACCACTGGAAAGAAACGGGAAGTTGTAACCCGATTTTGACTGAATTTTAATGTGCGAAATATCACGATCTATGGGAAAGGCTCAGAACCTTATTTTTGGAAAAATAGTGACTTACGGGGTTTTGCAGTGTGGCTGTCGATATATAATTTTTTTGGAATAAATCCATTGGCGTATCCATTGCTTTTAGCACGAAGTTTACAAGGAAAAAGCTCAAAAATTGAAAGTCAAATTTACCAATTTTTATCGTGTTCTCTCGAATGGTACTTAAATAAAACTTCCCTAATTCCCTGAAACTTTTAAATATTTCATTAAGGTATCACCTAATAGACATTACTTATATGTATATGAACTTCCATGTGTATGTGTGGTTTAACTACAAGAAATTTTACTCAAACTCTTAGCCATTACTCCAAATGTGGCAATTTTTCAGAGTTGGCATCTCTGTTTTGCCGCAGCTTCGTAACTCTAAAATGCGTGTACGCAATGTGGTACGCAGTGCTTGTCACTGTCAATGCAAATTGCAAACATTTTGAAATATTCCTACCTGTTTACTACAAAAACAACGAGTGCTGAAAGTAAGACTGTGAAAAATTGTTAGAGGAAAATTCGTCCGTTGCACACTTGAAAAGCGAATGCGGAATCATTATGTTTGAAACGAGAACAATGAACTTAAGACTAAAATATGCGTTCACAAACCCGTAACATGGACACCGTTAAATGCATGGCACGTGAAAATCTATATACATATGTACCGACTTATGCACAAGCGAATGTATGCCACGAACTGGTAAATCTCGTAAATGCAAATTCGCCAGAAGAAGCAAAAAATTATGACCACTTTCGTTTTCAAAATATATTCGTTTTGCATTGAAAGTAGGTTTGTGTGTGCAAAATAATATCGAATATGTACACAGTTACTTACTCATTAGACTGTTTCAAAATTGGCTTTTTTATTATTTACTATGTACAAGTTGGGATGTCTTAGTTGGATGACTATGTATTCACTAGGTACATTCTAACGAATACCTAGTTAGAGTTTTCAAACAAAAATATAAAAAAAATTGTTGTTGGTTTTTTTCTTTAAAATCAATTTTTCCATAAAAAACGAAAATAATAATTAACTAATAATTATTATGAACTTGTCTTGAGCTCACAAAACTTACAAATAAAAAATTTGATTTACGGTGATGGCTTCTAAACTCGTCAGCGCTCAATCTGTAAAACCTAAAAAAGATTTGTTGGTCACCAAGGCAAATTATACAAATCATAACGGAAAATAGTTAAAATATACACCAACATTCCGCTATGGTGAGAAACCAATAAAACAGCCACGTAGAAGAAGAAATCTAACAAAACCATGTGGGCTTGTCTGAATCTTCTTTTCGTTTCGAATACCTACAATTCTGGTCCCTTACTCTGTAGTTCTGTTCGAATGAAAATTTGTTCGCTTTCGAGTGATTCGTACTCTGTAAAAACTTTCGAGTAAAACACATGCGGTGTACTAGTTCCATTCTGTGTCCTTCGCTCAATTTTTATCCAGAATGCGTTGTATCAGAGTGTCATTTTGAGTGAGAAGTGGGTTTACAGCTGTACAAAAGAAAAAAAAATTTAGCCTGTCTAATACACACACATACATACATACTAATGTGTATGTCATCTTGTGCAAGCTAAACAAACAATTTCCCAGTTTTAAACAGCCACATTTACACCAACCGTAAGTTACGCACCAAATGCCATTCCGCTAATTATTTTGCAATTTTAAATTAATTACATTGCATTTGTGACATTACATTACGTAACTACAAACACTTATCACTTACATTTAACTACCTATTTCAATATTTGCCTTACTTTCATGACTTAATTGGCGTTAATATTCGTTTATTTCTGAAGATTTGATTAACTGGAAATGTCTGCTATTGGGAGTATTTTTTTGCATGCTGAAACTTTTCCTGCTTTCCAGGCCAAACGTGGTTGAATTACATTTGACTAGTATAAATTGACTTACATATGCTAATTTATTTGAGTTAAATTGAACAAGTTTCGAAAAAGCGTTAGAAAAAAATTGAAAACTTGCTTGTGGGACACAGTTTTTGATTTCCGTTTAATTTAACTAAAATAAATTGGTCAACTCGAGGAATTTACTTGCAGCTTAAGCCTAGCTTTTTCTAATTAATGTTAGACGCTTTCATTGCTGGTATCTTGTCCATAAAAGGGTATTGGGATATAAGTCCTCAAGGCAAAAGGTAGGAACACCAAATTAATGAATCGGACACAGGCTAGTTCCTCTAACAATTGTTTCATTTTTTTCACGCTTCACTCCAACGGCAATTAATTTTGCATCTCAATTGTTTAATGGCTGGCAAGTTTCAATTTCCTTGCAGTCTGGACTATGAAATATCCCACCGTTGAAACCATTTGTTTAATACACACAATCATATGTATGTATATGTGTACGACATGCATATGGAAACTGCATTTGGAGCATGTGGATGTATCCATCCATCTTCTGGTACGTGCAACAATCTACTTTCATGTATCCATATAGACGACAATAGCAACAGATGGCCAGCACACGAGCAGACATCAGTTATAAGCTTAGTCAAGCTTCCCGTGTGATCATCGTTCCCATGCATCCATTGACCATATTTGTAGTGACGCAACAACAACAACAACTGCGGCTGTCATTTTAATTGCAATTCACTGCTCTGATATCTGCGAAAATGTCAGTTTAAGTATAAGTTATGTTCATGCACCCAAGTTTTGTAAGCGTAAGTGAGGCCCAGTAACAGTTGTTACAAATTGCAAAGTTTGGTATGCGAGTACGCAAAAATCTGCAAAATAGTGGACTGTAAGAGAGGACAGTCGCAAAAAAACTATAACTTTTTGTTGGCTAACCTGACGAGTTATGAGCTATGGTTTCGAATCTCTACCTCACCGAAGTTACACAAACATCGATCGCAAGATTGCCGCCTGTTTCCTGGAACTATTAGTTATCGCGATCATAGCGCCACCTAGCGGAATTTCATTTTTTTAAGATGGAAATGTTAGCGACTTTTGACTTATGGCCTTAGTTTCAAGCTCATATATCACCATCATAAATCGATCACCAGTCCCCGGTCTGAAACAATTTTTTAAATAGAGCGATACGAGCGCCAACTAGCGATTTTTTTTAAATGCATCATTTTCCCTTAATTCCTTTCTGTGACAAGTTTCAAGCCGCTACCTCAGGGAGTAGTTACTATACAATGAATAGTAAGGATCCAAATGTTTAACGAATTTTTAGGAGGTTATTTGGTTGCCCCCATAAATTCAGAAAACACAAATTCAGAAACACGTTTTTTCAGAAATTTTTTTTCAGAAATCTTTTTTCAGAAATCAAAATTCAGAAGTAAAAATTCAGAAAGTAAAAATTTTGCGCAAAATTCAATTTTTTTCTGCCGTCTCATTACTTTCTGAATTTTTAGATGTGAATTCCACTTTCTGAATTTTTTACTTTCTGAATGTTAGATAGGCTACTTAACCAAAGAACCTTACAAATATTTGAATTCAAAAGAAAAAAAAATTGGTCAACAAAGTGTTAATGTGTAATTACTTGTGTTATAACGCTAAAAATACCGGCAAAAAAATTTATTTAGAAATTATATAAAATAAAAATTTAGGTCACCAATGGGTTAAGGCATGGCGTTTAAAGGCTTAAAACACTTAAAATCGACTACTTAAGCCTATGTAAAACTATTCTGATGTGAAAAAATTTCATTTCAGAGTTAAAAGAAAATTGAGGTCGTCAATGGGTTAACGTATGGCCGCTCATGGCTTATAATTTTAACTATTTACCAATTAAGTGCAGCACAACCCATTCAAACCTAACCAAAAAATCATTCATAATATCGTTATAAAAATAAAAATATAGATAACGAGTGGGCTAATGCATGACCGTAAATATGTTTTCTGAATTTTTGATTCTGAATTTTTCCTTCTGACTTTTGGTTTCTGAAAAATGAATTCTGAAAAAATTTGTCCGACAAATTGTATTTCTGAATTTTTTCTGTCTGAATTTACCGGTAATTTAGCTCATTGGGAAGTTGCCTTTGAAAATTCTTAAAAACATGTTTAACATTTTGTGTTGAAATTACTTTTTGAAATTGTGACATATTTAACAAGAAAAATCTACGGCATCAATTTCTACTACGAGAAAATATCAATTTAAAATTTAAAAAAAATCATCCTAAATTTTTTTTAGGCTATGGAAATATGTGGCGGGTAAAAAATAGTAACTCTTAAAGGGATTTTTAAAAACTTATAAATTCTACTTTGTTATACTAGAAATGAATGAGCACAAGCCTGCAGGTTATATCTATTTTTCCAAAACTTTTTTTTTGGTTTTTTCACTTTCATGGTGTTCTCAAAAAGTTAAAAATGGGTAAAGCTTAAAGCTCCTAGCTTACAATTAAATATGTAAATACTGAAAACAAATATCTAGGGAAAACTCTTGATACCCTATCTTTAAATATGAAAAGAATTCATCGCTATCCCACTTGATTTCGATGTCTTAACATTCATATCAGGAACTTGTTTAAATATTTTGACAAGATAAATATACACGAGTTTCCACTCTAATCTATATACATACACACATACATAAATATACATACATAGATGATACATACATATGTGCATATACTTTGACTTCATATCAACTCATGCTAGAAGTTACGTTCGCAAAACTATAACATAACAACAAATTGAACAAATTATAAGCTCCCACTTAAATTTATCGCCAAACGACGACATAAAAATTGAATAAATTATGAAAAGCACAGTATCGCATTGCCCGAAACCCCCAACCAACCGGACGTTATGAAATTTCCCGCTCATTTATCTAACAAGCAATGTGTTGACCAAAACGGCTTTTACCACTTTTCCAATTCATTGGCTTACAGGCGCATTACCACAGCAACAACATGCAATCCCGCTGACATACTCGTACTTGTCATGCAAGAAAATCCAAATGTAGTCAGAGCTTTAAATAAGCGCCGTCATATTCGAACATACGCAGCAGCAATAGCGCAGTATTTCTTTATATAAAAAAAAAATCAAAATCGTTAAAACTTTCATGTTGCGCGTTCACAGTCCCCAACTAGTTTTCGTCGAAACGCACGCTAAAGTGCGTAATAAATTTCATTTTCATTTAGCATGGCGTGGCCGAAACGCACTCCGCAATGACAACTTTGTGGACCCCCCCGTAAGGCAACTCAGCATTTAACCGTGGAAGAAAGATCACAAAAAAAAACTACCAAAAATATTTGAACCTCAACGCAGACTCTCAATGGCCACTTGGCCGGTTGAATTGACAAAAAGCTAAAAAAAAAAAGGGTGAGGAAAATCTTAACATACTACGCCCAGTAGGTCAATGCTAAGGACGGCTTGCCAAGCTTGTTTTTGTCATTGTGCACACATGTTTTTGTAATTAGTAACTAAGTGTACGCAATTTTTTTTGTTTCTGCGCAAAAAACTTATGGCTTAATTAATGATTACTTATGGCACTTAAACAAGCGAGATGGGCACCAGATTGCATTCCACATTGCAGGATTGAATAAAGATCTAACGAACACAGTACAAAGTTCATGGTATCCAGGTGATTACTTTGTTCTGATTAGACCGTTTCTTAGAATTCCATGAAAGGATGCGCCGACCAAGCAGGGGGAAGGACTGCCACAACAAAAACAACAGCAGTGAAGAAAAAGACCATTTGCGCCTTGACAACCAAATCTCGTTTATAATTGCTAATTAACTACCCTGAAGGAATTATATTACTTAGGATATTAAACGAGACCATCTATTATCAATCACTAGTAACTATGGAGGCAGAACTACCAAGAATCACTCGGGAGCGTTGAAAGAAATTCATAAAAGCAATGGCATTTTACTTGAATTCGTATTTTGACCCCTTTAAACTGAGTGTCTAGATTTTAGATACTCACACAAAGCTTGGTCGAGTTTGGGGAACGTTTTGAAATTGACAGTTTCGTCTCGTATTTTTCTGTGTGTTTCCTTGAAAATTTCGTTAATGTTAACTGCGTCGTAACTTCAAGAGGAAACAGTAGTATGGTGTACCATTTGGAGAAAATCACTACCTCTGAACTGGCGTACTATGTATTAGTGCATTCGGAACTACTACTAGTTCTTCCTTAATAACATATAGTCCACATATGAACTATTGTTCTGATAAACACAGTTTGGGCTATATATATTTCAATTATATCTCGTTACTTTTTCAGTGGTCTGGGACTACTGTATTTTACGGAACAAAATAGTCGCAACAACTCAAAATAACGGAAATCAATTTTCAGCATTGTATTTCTAGAAATCGACAGTAAGCCGATTTCGGAGTTATAGATCAGGGTGACAAAAATGTGTTTAGTACAATATGGGTATCAAACAAACGGTAAAAGTGAGTGCTGCGAATAGCAGTGTACTTTAGATCCATATCTTAGCTAGTGTAGAAGATTTAATGATCCAAACCAGTTTAAGTCTATTACTAGTTCTGATCCTTAAAATTCTGTGAAAACATTTTTAAATTCCATACAAACATTTTAAAGTGGTACGAGTAAAAGCAGAAAAGGAGGAGAAGGGTTGGTTCCGAAAACCCCCCTTCGATCCGCCCCTGGTTGCAGAATATATGTAGGATAGTTAATTGAATGTTTGCAACACGTCCAGTAAATGCCCAACATTTTCGGTGATTTAAACGACTCCGTCAGTTGTCAGCTAAAGGCTAATTGTTTGTTGCCTCCATTTGGCCTACTTCCAATTTTATTTTGTTTACTATGTATGTATGAATGTATGTATGTATGTAATATATGAGCTGCAAACAGGTGCATAATTTGGTATTTCTATGTACATAGGTATTTGAAAGTAAATGTTGTTGTTTATAACAATTGTTTTGGCAAAGTCTATGTTTTGCGATATGAAATCATTTTTAATGTCTTTGGCGACTAGACAATTTGGCTTCATGTTTTAAACGGAAGTGACTTAATTAGGCACGTCTTGTTTGAGTTTTATTATTTCACATAAAAAATCTGGCCTGCTGCCATAGTTATGACAATTTTGACAATACGAATTTAAAAGCAGTGGGACACGTACGTATTTAATGGTTTCATGAATTATATACTCACGAATGTGTGCCAAACATATGTATGTGCATATGTATGTGCAAACCTATGTAGTATAGTGGAAAAGAAAAAAGCGCAGCAAGTGTGCCTTTCCCCATATGCAAAGTCGAAATTATACACCAAAAAGTTGAGTGAGTAAACAATAATAGATACGTCAATATCAGGGCTGTTAAACAATGATTACAAATTTTAATGATTATTGATTATATTACGGAATACTCAGGAAATAGTTCAATGATTAATTTCAAGTAGCTTTAGTTTCACTTCCCATTGGAATTGTTCTTGTTTTCCGGATACCAGCAGTCACTCATCTTACTGGACTGACGTTGCCGGCCCAAGTAGGCCCTAAAGGTGAGTATGTCGTACTAGTCTCAGAAAAGCTCTATCCCTCTACTCCCATTGACTAAGCACTTAGAGGTTAAGGTAAGTCCGGCACTACCTCCACAATCCCGCTAAATAATTTTGAGCCTAAGCCACCTTATCGAGATAGAAATCACATTTTGAATGTAAACGAATTTAGTATCTGTCGTTAATGACCATTGAAAACAAAAGTTCATCCAACAAAAACTGAGTAAACTGTCCGAATGTCAGCAACAACTATTCTGTCTGTCAAATTCCTCTGACGGCTGACAATTGAAATGGTTGAACCGTTACGCAACAATAAAATAATAAAAGGTGCTAAATATGTAATTGAGGCAACAACAAAATATGTAATTTCAATACTTTAAGCAAAGTAAAAACTTGAATGCAGCTAACTGAATTACTTAATTTTATGTTTCTTGCCTTTTTTCTTGTAATAAATATATTGCGATAAGATTTGTTGCTGCATTTTACTTGCACGCGATCCTCAATTGCAAAACTCAAATATATAGAGAAAAAAAAAACAATTCACAAAAATTACAAAAGAAAATCATTCATTCAAAAGCTTGCCACCAACGCTGCTGAAAACAACAACAGCAATAACACACAAATAGCTGAAATTATTATATGGGGTAAAAGAAACGATAACAAGAGCAATTGTAGAGCTACAATAGCCAATCAAAGTTGCAATGAAGCACAAAAGCCTGCAACAGCCACTCGTGCAACCCGACAATTGTGTGAAGCAGGTGAAATATTTGGAATATCTTCCGGGTGATTGCACCGTGGCATGACGCGCATGCGCGCAATCAATTGATGCGGCGGCAACAACACACTTGCCTACACACCAAAATATCGTAGCAATTCGAATGTGTTTCTGTCGGAGCGCCAAACCATTTCCAATAGCGAAACGGCTCACTTCAGTGGCTCGAGCGACTTGGAAACAACTTGTGCTGGTACTACGACCAATTCAAGCACCGCCATATTGGTTCACATAAAAATATAAGGATTTTGGAGTCGAAAAGTTAAATTTAAGAGACAACCGCCAGAGCTTTTCCTATACATAGATGCTACTAGACTTCTTTATTAGAAAAATTTTGGAACTTTCTGTTAACGATCCCTGTATCAGAACAGCTAAAACTCTAATCTAACTCAGCTAAACTAATTTCTTTCCAGTTGAAGCACTCATTGAATCAACTTAGTGCAAAAACAGTTGATTTAAATATTTTTACAACGTCATATGGAACATCACCTCATCACATTAAAATATTTTTCAACAACGCTCTAGCTCGGAATTTTTTTTTAAAATGCCTTATTCCAAAATTTTGTTCAAGAACGTACTCTTTGGGATTGGTTCCGCGTCCTATCGTAATGAGATCTCAATATATTTTCAGCTAGAATATGGAGTTTTTGAAAAATATTTTGAAAACGTCAAAAAATCGGATAAATGAGCACCAAAAAAGTGACAGTTTCGCTTCCTAAAATAATCCCACTTAGTAATTTCGAAACTAGCCCATAAAATCTCGAGGCACATACCAATTTATGAAATTTTCAGAAAGTTACTTTCTTATTTGACCATACTGAAACTTTAAAAAATTTAACACAATATTTTGAAGTAAACGGAAGTTATTCCAAAAAACCATCTGTATGAAGTTGCTACAGAAACTTTGTAATGAACTTTAGCAATATGAGGTGGGTGTTACTATAATTACAGTGGTCTTAAGATAAAAGACTGTACATCACGCTCCGGTACTAACACCTTCTGCTACTAACCCAACATTCCCAGGAACGCCTTGTTTGACCGGTCGATCCTTGCTGCCTTCTCATTTATCGAGATAGTTTGAAAGTGTCATAATCTTTCTTTTTATGTAGACCAACATTAACCGAACCAGTTGTCTCTTTCGGTTTGAAGCCCAGCTTTCCAAGCTTATTCATACACTTTTGAATTTTCTGCAAACTTTAACGGTAATAGCTTTTAATAGACCACCATTAGTGGGCGCACACGAATGGGCTTCTAATAATTTCTTCGCCTATGTATGTACATATGTATTTATGCAGTTTTGATGTCTTTAACGGTTTTCCAAAAGACACCATAAATAGTGTGCTTAAGAAATGTTGCAATCGCCTGGCTTCCATCAGGTGGTTGATCTATATTTTAGAGCAGCTAAATTGATCTTGCATCTTACTTCTTTTATTCCATGGGTAGTGACATATTTACACACATTTCGAGTTGGAAACATTTTCACGTTTAAACACATTTTCCTTAGCTATGAAATAGTCATGGAGAGAGTTTAACCTACACTGAGCCAAAAAGTGCATTGTAAAAGCCAAAACGCAAGATATTAATTCAATAACTTTCAACTTAAGGCAATAAGGAATCTTCACTTTTTCTTATTGTTTGTATTGTCGCCTCATTCATAGAAAAGTGTTTCGCAACATCCGTTACTCTCCCCCCACTACGAAGACGACCCAATATTTTGATTTTTGTTTCCGAAGATATAACTTTTCTTTCGGTTTCATTTTTCTTCGAAGTGTTTGGCATTTTAGAAACTTGAAAAATTAACACGAATCGCATACTCATGAAGGTTCCCGAAAAGATACATAATTCAATCGGTTTCTTACCAGTTCAAACCAAAAAAACTCGCAATTATAGTAGAAATTATGACTTTTTGTTCAAATTTTCATCAAACGGTTTTCCTTCCACATGAACTATGTACTCTGCGTTTGGTTATGTACATACATATATATTTCACAATACGGGGAATCCCTCAATATTGCAATCAATGTTGCCAAATTAAGCGGACTCAAAAAGGTTTTTAATAATTTGTGAATACGACTATGCAACCAAAATCACATTTTTCGGAGCTTTTCAAATTTTGCTGATTTATGAACCGTGTAAATCGGGGGATATGTGTACTAGACTCTCGTTAAAGGTTTTTATTATATCAAATATCGATTTTTATACCTTTCATGAACATGAAATGGTATTATAACTTTGGTCCGATGTTTGTAAGTATGAGAAGAAGAAGAGATAGATCCAGTAGTATACTGAAATGATCAGATATCTCGATGAAATTTGGTATGGAGCCGCCATTTTGTATTATATTAATCATTTGTCGGAACCAGTAAGATCGGACCAATACAACGCATAGCTCCCATACAATCGATTGTTCCGATAAACGGATTTTGGCCTATAACTCTTGCAATCAAAAAGCTAGGAGAGCGAAATTTTGCAGGTAACGTGTGTAGTGAAAATCACCCAGATCAGACCAACAAAACATATAGCTCCCATATAATCGATAGTTTCGATAAATGGGTTTGGGCTATAAATTTTGCAGTTAAGAAGCTAGGAACGTAAAATTTTGCAAGGTTGGTACTTATTATAAATGTGATGTGTGTAATGAAAATCATACAGATCGGAGTAACATAACATATAGCTTCCATATAATCGATTGCTCCGATAAATGTGGTTTGGCCTATGTATATTTAAATTAACAGCTCTGAAGGGTTTAGACCAGTGGTGGCCAGAATTAAAATATCAATGCACGCGTGCATAGGCTACATTGTGCTGCCGACGTCGATGCCATCACACGCATAGTATCAATGAAGGCGTGTGGCGAAGTTCGGGAGAGTGGCCGATCAATATTGCTTACTTTTATCAAGTAAGCATAGCGCTGAGCTCTCTCTGGCACACCTACAAGCATAATTGCGCATGTGGTCGTTTGGCCACCACTGGTTTAGACCAATTGTAACTAAGAATCGGACTCTTAAAAAAGATATGCGTATTCAAGAAAGGTATAAAGCCTTCGGCACAGCCGAAGACAGCCACTTCTTTACTTGTTTTTTTTTTTTATTTTATCTTGTTATTTCTCTGGGTGTACTAAACTTCTATCATTAAAGCATACTTGACCTTTATGTGTGGGGAGGACCACCACTGAGGTGAAAGGGCCAAGGGAGCACAATTTGGGATTTGAACCATACCAGAAATCTGCGCGTTCACAAATTATTTCTTTATAAAACCTATTTTTGTAAGTTTCATGAGCTCAAGACCAGTTAACAAATAATTCTTAGTTAATTATTATTGTCAGTTTTTTGGGAAAATGGATAGTTTGTGAAAAATTACAAAGTTTAATCAACAGCGATGGATAGGATTACACGTTTCAGAGTGTCCAAGCTCATCATCAGATCCCTTTTCGGACACTGCGATATGAACCAGTGTCTGCACCAAAGCCCCGGTTAGAATACTCTAACACCTAAGCTATGATGCCCTGTGACGTCATGCATTCGTCTCTGGTTCAATTAATTCCCTTTGTTGTTTGTTGTTATTTTTTTCTGCCAACAGTATACACAAATTTTTTTTAGACATACTGCCTATATGTTTATTATGTGTATGGCGTAAAAACCAACAACAAAAAACCTATGAAGTTCTGAAAAAAATTCGAAACTGTCACTTAACACAAATGTGCATTTGGTATCCGCTTTGCTTGGGCAGCTGGGTATTGGAAATAATGATTTATGTTTCACATGAAATGCCCAACTATTTGACAAAACATGCCATCGGGTCTCTGAGTACACACTCCTTATGGGACAAGAAAAGTCGAGTCTCATTTTCTGAGCATTTTAGTTTGCTAATTTCTATTTGTGGGGGAATAAGCTTTAGATACAATATAAGTTGTGTGCTTTTATCTGCACATGAAATTGCACGGTTAATTATTGGAATTTACTCACTTCCACGCATTGCGCATCATTGCGACAATAACAAACAATTTGCATTGTTTCTCACTTTTTTTCATTTTGCAGATTTCCTATTTTTCTGTCTACATGAAAAGCGTAGTAATTGTATTTATAAATTAAGCCACTGCCGCAATATATACCCATATGCACTTACATATATATGTATGTAGTATATATTAACAGGAAAATGATGCACACACACATACATACATACATTCATCTATCTGCATTACTCTTTTATGTGTTTATTTATTAATTTAATTTTGGCCTCTTCTTCGTATTTCTATTAGTATTTTAATCCAATTTTTTCTAGCATTCATGGCGGAAGGAAATTAATGGTGCCAGTCATAAAACTTAACAGCTAAACACATTGTGAGCATTAATATTGGGAAATTATGCAAGAAATTCATTCAAAATCCATTTAAATTGTTTTTGTTTTTTTTTCTTCTGCTTCATTTGCTGTGACCACATTTTAATTGAAAAAATATGATAAAATGGTTTGTATTAAAGTCAGACAAACTTAGTAACATTTTATGGCAGAAACACCGATGAGAAACCTTAAACAGTCCAAACAGTGGCATTTATTCATTATGCGCGCCATTGTTGAATTATACAGGGTTCGGCGGGTCCGAGACTTTTTTGACACTTCTCGGCTTCATGCTAACGTACACGTACTACAATTTGTGGAAAGTGTTACTTCTTTTGAAATTAGTATGAAAATGGTAGTAGAGAGCAATATTCTTCGTACAAACAAAATTGCAGCAGCACCGATACCTCTTGAAGTTTGTTTTGCTTTCATTCTAATAAATTAGTTTTCTAAAAGTGTTCAATTTGGCAAATTGTTACGAAAATGAAGTATTTTAACAAAATAAAATGAATTTTATTAATCTTGCAGCCTTTGCCTGTGACCAGAAGCCTGTTGTTCCAACATCTCACAAAGAACCACTCCCAGACGACCTATCTTAGGAATTTCATTACTAAACAAAATGGAGATAGGCTCGAGAAACCTCAGATGTGGCGTTAAATTGGGTTAAAAAACTCGTCACAGGGTGCAAAAACTACATAAAACGTAGTTCATATTTCACATAAAAAGACAGGGACAATTTTCCCCGGGGCCCGCGTTCGGCGTATTCAAAAACGGCGGTTCAGTTGCCTATGTGGTATAATATGAACTACGAATAATGTAGTAATTATTAAATGGACGATTTCTCTACTGCTTTTTATTGCTGTTTATTATAGTTTTCGGAAAAATATTGGACACATATTTTTTATTTTTGTCATTAAACGAAAATTGACTAAGATACAGCATATCTATATACAAAACAAAAACTCGCGTAAATTTTGTAAGTATTTTTGATGAAATAGTTTTTTATGACATAGGTTGTATGCACTACAACTAAGATAATCGATACATTCCAACCAGTATTTCTGTAAATGTTTTTAAAAATAATTTAAAGTAAACTTGCAACAATAAACGCTTATGTAAACTTATTCAATTTAAATTTATTTGAAAGCATAAAGTAAACTTTTTCGAAACTTCAAGAAAAAGACTGTTATAAATCACATCAACTTAAAAGTGAAATGCAAATGTTTACAAAAATTCTGAAAAAAAAACTACTTGTCAGTTTTTTCTTTTCAACGTAAAATATTTCCAATCCTTTTAAGAAAAGATTTTCAAACATTTTTTTAATAAATAATTAGAAATTGTGTAAGTCTAATTTTATTTCGTTAAGCTTTTTAAACATTTATTTTAAGTTTACTTTGCTTCTTGGGATGTTTTTTTAATCATTTTCAAAATTTTGTAAAAAGGTTTATTCTAGCATAGAATTTAGGTGTTAGTCTTATTGCAATGTAACTTTTTCGTACATCACTGATTGATTAAAAAAAGACTGCGATCCACAATGGCTGAGGTTACAAATGAGTCGTTCCATATCGTTTTTACAACTAAAAAATTTAATTGACCTGATACAATTTTTTTTATAAATTCATATTTCATATTTTTATATTTCAAAACAGACACCAACAATGTGAATGCACTTGGTCATATGTACGATTTATACATATGAGCTGAGAGTTGAGACTGCTATAAACAATTAGCAGTGGGACGGAAACTACTGAATTCCCACTCTGAAATTTTTTTGATATATTCTTCAAACTGTAGAGCTCATTTAGTATTAGTATGAAAAAAATTAAAGAATCCATTTTTTTAGATATTAACATTAGTTTATAAATTATTTATTCTAAAAAAATTAAGCAAACAAAATTTTTTTTGTCTACCTTAAGAGTATAAAGCATTATTAACCTAACCTGTTAGTTTGGTTTTTTATAAGAATCCGTTGAGAAACTACAATGTTTTAAAATATCTCAAATTTTTCGTATTTTTCCGTACTACGAAAGTTTGGAAAACTATTACTTGCGAATTTCGAAATTTATAAAAAAATTAAAAAAATACGGGTCGATTTATTTTGCATGAAGTTTAAAGAAGTTTTAAAAATTATATGGAACGACCCACATGTAGATTGAAGGACTTGTTGACGAAGGACAGTGCATAAACTACAGAAATTCGGGAAATTTCTAAAATTTTCAAAGTGATAGAGAATAAATTTGGAACAGAAGTACCTGAATTTTTCAGGCTTCAGCAGGTACTTTTTAAAAAAATGTTCGTTTCTAATTTTGTTTTCATTTTAAGAATAAGTTTTTGGCTAAGCTATACCTTGTTTAAAGTTTCTGGATATTTCTTACCCTTGTTCCATTTCAATAAATAACTTAACCTTTACTAAAATAAAGCAAAGCCAATTATGACGTTAAGGCTCGAAATATTTTTGCATTCTCAGGCTAAAATTTTTTATGGTCACTTTAAAAAAGCTTCAACTTTATTCTCAAAATTTTAAAAGTGTCAAAAAATGTCTTCTTACTGTAGCATAGCAGTAAGCTGCGTTTAAACTAATAAAATAAAAATATATGTGTAAAGTAATTTCTCTGCTTTAATTCGGATTCAAATCAGGTAATTTAGTCAAGAAATCATTTCTTGTCTGATCGATCAGTTGCTGGTACCAAGCCCCATTGCTACTTGCCGCATCTCTTGAAATTGTTGTTAATGGCACTGGCTGCTCTGTAATAATTCGATTATTTTGATTGGACTCAGTTGCGCCGTCAACTACTTTTTGGGCCCTGGGTGTGTTGCTATCTCTTACTAGAGTTTTGGCACTCAATGATTTTTCGCCATTATTTCTTTTAGCTTCATTGTATTTGTTCTGCATATTTTTGTTATCTTTTGAATGTTCATCGTTTGCTGGTTTCTGTACGCCACCCTCTACCTCAGCTGATCCAGCCAACACTGGTGGTAATTTGAAGGGTACGATTGGAAAGTTCGGTGGAAGGAAATCATTTACTGTATCAAATCCGATATGGGTTTCCGTTTTACCAGGTATGGTTTTTAGTGCCACCTTGCCGTCGATAATATCTTGAACCACTAAATTTGTAGCATTTTCATTCGTTTTCTCATTTCCTTTCAAATCGATACCATATTGATTTTTTATCGAGTTGGCTATATACGCTGGCATTTCACCGCTGGTCACATTCAAATGTAAATCTTTGTCGTAGATCACCGCACCCGTTGGCATATTCTGAGGCTGCTGCATTTTTATGTTTGGCCGTTTGGTTGGCCAATTTGCAATCCATTGTTGGCGTTCACCCACCTCAAAGGTGCGTGTATCATGCAGAAACCCACGCTCGTCATCGGACAGAAAATGTGTTACCATTACTCGTCCATCCGGGCGCACATGTCCAAAAGAGCCTTCCACACTGCCATTTACATAACGTCTTTCATCGCGAAATTGTACATTCCCAGTGCGATTGTCGTTCACCTCATAGCCAAATGCATAAGTATTGGGGCCTTGAGTAAATAATGGGAAGGCACAAAGTAAAGAGGTAGACAACATTGTTTGAAGTTTGCATTGCGAAAGACATCAAAGTTGTGACATTGCTACATACCATAAAGATCTCGTTCAAAATAAGATCTTAAACCTGGCCCGCCTCTGGATTGTTTCATTGCTTGAGCTTTGGCAAAAGCCAAGCTTCGGTTTGGTATGACAGCTGCACTAATGTAGTGTGCTTTTAGGCACAGCGTTAAAATCTGAAAATAAAGCAAAATTGTACTCGAATTGCTAGACACAAATGAAATGCACTTTAAAGTTATTTACTGAATATGTCATAACTCAGTTAAACTTCTTCTTCTTTTTTAAATGGCCATCTAACCGCCTGAGCGATTTTGACCGTCCAAAAACACTGGCCCCCATATTCATAAAAAAATGAATTTGGTTTATCAAGCTTTTTATAAATTTGTAATTAGCTTTATAGACCTTTTTTATTTTGTATGAATATGTGAATGAACGTTTTCAAATTTAAATAATTAAACTTAGGAACAATTTTTCATTACAAGTTTAAGCTACAGTTAATTTAACTTGCCTCTTAAATCGTTTAGATACACTGCCCTTTGGGAGGATATTGTATAGAAGGATGTAAAAACAACGTGCAATCGAAATAAAATGATATGGAAAAAAGTTAACGAAAGCAAACAAAGAATACAAGAAAGGAAGTTATTGGCAACGAATGGAAAGTAAATAGAAGGAACAGCTATGAAACGAACGGAAAGTAATATTAAAGAAACGAAAGGAACGGGTAAAATAAAATAAAATACAACTTTTAATTGTCTTTGAATAAAAGTAGGGCCTTTATTCGATTAATCGAGTAAGTTGCTTAATCAAATTTTCAGTTTATCGATTACTGGATTAATCAAAATTTTGAGTAATCAAAACGAGCGTTACTCGAGTATTTTCAAAAATATTTAATCAAAAACTGATTAATTTACTCTTTTTTTTATGATAAAGTTTGCCTTGAAATAGCTGAAAATAAAAAAATTAGAAACCAAACATGCTTCAAAATATTAAAAAATAAAAAATTTAAGAAAATTTCGATATGTTGTCCGATCGCGAATGGATAAAATGGGTGCAGTGAAATAACGCCCAAGGAAATAACGCCCATGGGCGTTATTTCCCACTCAAAAAGGAAATTACGCCCATGGGCCTTATTTCCTTTTTAAAAAGGAAATAAAGCCCATGGGTGTTATCACCTTTTACTGATGGGTGTTATTTCCTTTTTCGAAGAGAAATAAAGCCCACGGACGTTAAAAACGAATTAAAACAAGCTGATTCAAGAATCAAGTATATGGTTTTTTTTATTTCAATAAATTTTAACATATTTGTTATGTTTTTATAAGGCGGGGTGCAATAGCGCCTTGTGAAATAAGCCCTTTAAGGCCTTATTACACTATTGAAAGTGAAATAAGGCCTTTTTTTTCAAAAAAGGCTTTATTACACTTCGAAAGAGAAATAAAGTCTTAAAGGCCTTATTGCTCTTTCATTTTTTTTAATGAAACAATAATATTCTAATTCTTTTTGAATTTTATTGAATAGTTACACTAAAATTTCACGTTAATCAAAGTGGGAAACGTGGCACGCGGAAGGACATCACCGTGGCGGTAGCCACGGCTATGGCACACACCCGGAGTTGGAATGGCGTAGCCCAGGGTTATTTTTTGAAGCGCGGCCGAAGGCCGCCTATGCGGAAAGGTGTTCTGCACTTAAAAATCGTGGATCGGGCCTCCGTAACTATAATCCGAAGGGGGAAAAGCAATATTTTGTTTCTGTGAAAAGTTATTAGTGAAAACCCGAAAATTGACCCGGGTCAGATCCCCAATTCGGGGCCCCATCCACGTTTTTTATGTGCAGGACACCTTTCCGCGTAGGCGGCCTTCGGCCGCGCTTTAAAAAATAACCCTGGGCTACGCCATTCCAACTCCGGGTGTGTGCCATAGCCGTGGCTACCGCCACGGTGATGTCCTTCCGCGTGCCACGTTTCCCACTCTTTTCTCACAGGGTAATTTGTGAAAAAAATGCTAATCAAAAGTTCGTGTCGCTCGCGTAAAATCTTGTGGGCGTTATTTCTCTTTTAAAAAGGAAATAAGAGCCATGGGCTTTATTTCTTTTTGCAGATGGGCGATATTTCCATTTAAAAAGGAAATAAGGCCCATGGGCGTTATTTCCTTTTTGAATGGGAAATAACGTCCATGGGCGTTATTTCCTTGGGCGTTATTTCACTGCACCGATAAAATGTCGAAGATGCAGCAAATGGTTGAAGTATCAAGCAACTTCTAAATTTGTGACGCTTTTATATATGATTAATCATTTTATTCAAAAAACGATTAATCAAAAAGCCGATTAATACATTTTTTTTCTTTTTTAATAATCAAAATCTTGATTAATCGAGTAAACAAATTTTTTGATTAATCTACAATCATAATTTTCTGAAAAAAAATTCTGAAAATTCAGGGAAATTATTGAACAATTTCTAAATTTCATAAATTATCTGTGAAGCTATCCACTTTCATCGAAGTTTCTCTTTCTTTCTGTAACTTGTTTGGATAGTTATTTTTAAAGTTGGAGCTATAAACCTATTTTTCCTAGTTTTTATCAATTTTCTCGCTTTGGGCAAGTTCGATTTTACTCATTTTTGGAATACAGGATTTTATCTTCTACCAAACTACATTTTTTTTGGATATACAATTTTTTTTTTTTTTTTTTTTTTGGAAAAACGACTGAATTTTTTTTTATTTTTAACTTCTTTACCGTTGTCCATGATCCAACTATAACAGGTCGTAGCAGCTCGACAAACATAAAAACACACACAAATTTTCATATATTTTGTTTTTGCAATTTGTGAGTTTATAGTCAAAATCGTACTGAAAAATGGTTTGATTGTCAAAATTCGAGAAAAAAATATAAATCAGCTGGCCTATCAACACGACCTGTCGGATCATGGCCGTTGTCAAAACGCGATTTATGATTCCAAGATTCCATGACATACTCCTAGCAGTAATAAAAAAAATTTGAAGCCCGGCAGTGGGATGGGAGTTATTTGTTTATTTGTTTAAAAGTTTACTGTTTTGAAACTTCTTTCAACCGGTTCAAACAAACAATAATAACAATCGCTTCCTGTATTTTTGCCAGATATACAACTTTTACCTTCGTTATTAGCATCTTATGGAACTACAAAGCTCAACTGTCGCGACTTCCTTACCATGTTGAACTTGTGGGTGAAGATAACTTTATTATTCTTTCTACAAAAGGTGTTTCAAATTAACGTAAAGATAAGAGACTTGCAGGGCTTCGCACTACACATCAAGTCGCACTTAAACACTTTCTATTGTCTGATGTAATGTTGTGTAGTTGTAGCAGAAGAAGAAGTTCCTTTGCACTCATACCGAATTTCGTAATCGTGCTTAAGTATTTAAACGGCAATAACTATCAAAATACAAACTTCTTTTATTTGATTTTCGTTCTTCATGGTCATTGAATCACAAATAATATTACAAAAAATTACTCATACTTTCTAGCTACACTTACAAGAGCAACAAAAACGAAGTCTTTTCTAAGCTCGTAGTCGCACATTTTGTGAATATCAATTAATTTTGAGTTATAAAGAAATTGTAATGCACTTCAATGATTATTAGCTAATTGTAGCCACACTGAGCATACTTTCGACCTTTTCGGTTAGGCAAATTAAACTGAACGGCATGATTTGGCCAACAAGTGTTCTAACTCGAACTCATGTAGATATGAAGAAGTTCTGCCAGCAGTCAAAAAAAAATTGTAATCGCCCTCAGCGGTGTTAGTGTTGATATTTTTTGCAAAAGGTACTCGAATCCCCACTATTTTTTTAGCTACCCAGCAGAGAAAATCTTCAGGTTTTTATTGCTTAGAAGCCCCATAAACATAATCAATATAGAGAAGAAGGAAATATAGCCTCAGCAGCTGAAGAACACTGTATGCTTACCTTATGTAATATCAAACCAGTTTAAGAAAGAAAACAAACTCTCAATTTCTTGAAAGCGACTTAAAAATTTCCCCAAAAAGGAGGTGCTCGAATATAATAGAACCCCACATGAGAAGAGCTGAAAAGCGCAATTGATATTGTCTAAACTCAGTGTGTCTTAGTTAATTTCTAGTTATGGATACCCCGAAAACTTGTATTGGTTAGATTTAGCAGAGTTATACACGGTTCCAAAATTGTGTGGTAAAGATCAGATTAAACGGCAATCTTCGTACCAGTAGCAATTGATATCTCTACAGGGTATTTTTTCTTTTGTCATACATCAAGTACTTTGCTTCAAAAATTTGCATTGACGTATAGTGGGTGCGTATGTGCCTACTAGAGTTTCTGGGATCCCGTACTCTTTTTTCCACAAAATTTTATGTATGTATGTGTGATTGATTTATGAGTCAAATATTTTTTTGTTATTTTAATTTTTTTTCCTGGGTGGTGTTACTTGAAACAGCACGAGCCTTCTTAGCAAACTGAGCCTTTTTACAAAAACTTTCTCAAAATAAACTTTTGGAAAATAGTGGATATCCAAACCCCGTACTAATCCCGAAACTGTGGTAATGAAAAAAAAACTGGCATACCTAATGAGTATGTTAGTTGAGCACATAAATGAATTAGCAAATCGTTGTAGGGTGCAAATTGATTTGTTCATTGAAATTAATTTGTTTCTGCTGTTTTAGCTAATTCTACTTCTTTTAAATTTGTTAACACTCGAATGCTAATCCGAATGCATCACATATTACTTTGGTCTAACTATGTATATCTGATCTCAATTTAATCAGGTCTCTGCACTCGTGCACCCTGAGGTCACAACTGAAATAGAGGGATTGTTAGCGGAGTCCCTCTGGAATACGCATCTAAAGTTGTCCCCTAAGTTTTTGCAGCGTCTGTTCACCAAGAATATAAATATGGCAATGCATCTCAAAGTCCCTTGACTGGGTTGCGAGCTGTGAGCCAATGAAAACCCAGTAGCATGCCGAAGCTGGAAGTCATTAATATTATCAACCCTACTTTTCATGTGCGAAGCATATAATATTTGTATATGTTTACATAGATATTTGTAATTTACAATTTCTTATTATTACGCTAGAATTAATAACACTCGGAGGACCTTGCAAAAAGTTCTACAAACAATTCCGTGGATAAGCGTCCTGTCTTGATTTGCTAAAAAGCTATGTTTTAGCCATCATCTATCTCCATCTTATAAAAATCCATAAAAATCATGTTGACTGACTTTGGCAATCAAAGAAGTTTGGTTTTACAGGCGAAAAACTCAGTATCAGAGCAACAAGTGGAAAAAACGACTCTGCACTTTTATGAGCGGATAGATTTTTTGGGATCCAATTATAGTAAAATATATGAGTATGAAGAGCTACAAGGGAGAACAATGTGAAGAAGGCAGTATTAGAAGAAATATGGGGTAAATGGTGAAGTCATATGTACGAGTAAGAGAGGGACGTGGTATGGGGTTAGAGATAAATATGCACATAAGAGAGATAAAGATTAGGGGATGTAGATAAATAAGTACTGAAAGAAAATTGTAGTTGATATACATACATATGTAACTATGGAAATTAAATTCAAAGAGAAGTGGATACTGCCAAGATATGTAGATGGCGGAGTGGTATTAAGGAATAGGAGTAGGAGTAGGTTTGAGAGTTAGAGTACGAATATTAAAAGAAATCGTAACAGGAATATGAAAATATATAGGAGTATAAAAGCAATAGGACCAGGTACAGGAACTGGGAATTGCAATAGGAATAGGAATGAGTATAATAAAAGGAATAGGAATAGTAATATGAATATGTATACGAATAGGAATAGGAATCAGAAAACGAATAGGAATATATATATAGGAAAAGGAATAAGAATAATAAAAAGAACAGGAAAAGCCAAAAACAGGGTGAACAGGATGGATAGAGCTGGATAGAGCTGGGGAAGGCAGGAGAAAAGGTAGAAAATGAAGGAGATGCAAATTAAAGGGAAAAAGAAGCGCAATATAGAAATCTTTTTACTTTACAAAAGAGAACGTCTTTGGGATTTACTGTTGAAAAAATAAAACAAAATTTGTGTATGTTTTTAAGGACTTTTTTTTAATTTTTATACATTCATTGAGTTTTTGTTAAGTAAGCATGTACAAATGTATTGACATAAACACTTTTTTAATTTTGTCGTTGCCATTTTCTTGAAAATATTTCATATTATATTATATTTTACATATAAACAAAAAATACATAACTATCGTAGGTACAGCACAATTTGTTGGAGAACATTGTAAGCCCACAAGGCTTTCACAAACACTGGTGTAAACTTACATATGTATACAAATTATCGATATATGTATGTAATATATGTATGTGTTGGTTTCCATTGTTTTATAAATGATTATAATTAAAATTTACAATAAAAAAAAATAAACACTGTTAAAATACAAATACGTAAAATCATTATTATATAATACAAAAGAGCGCTTATGTATGACACAAAAGTGAGAGTAACAAGTTGAGAATTGAAGTTCCTTTTTTTGAGCGAATAATATATGAAAGTGGAAAATGAGGAAATACACTAGCTATACTTGAGAGTGGAGTTTTAGACAATATGGTAAGAGAGAAAAGCAACACAATAGTGATTAAAATGTATAGTCGATATAGCTTTTATTGTTTATTATGAAAGTAAAAACAATATATGGCAAGTACAATGATGATGGTGACTTCTAGACATAGAAATATGTAGATAAAGAGAGAAAAGTGGATAGGAGACTTAAGAAATAAACTTCTAAAGAAGAAGCCAACAGTTTTGGTAATGCACAGTGACCGGCTCATTTAATATGCAATGAATTGCGAAAGAGAACTGTTTCAAAAGACATATTTAGAAAAAAAGAGAGTTTGTATTTTCTGGCTTATGCCGCTAGAGAGTGAGAATATTCTTCTGGATAGTTGTCTCAAACTCGGATAAACTCAAAAACTTTGATATGATACGTTTTGTTTTCAAAACTCAAAGCGATGGATGACATAACTTTACAGCTTGACCCAAGCTTGAGCATCATCACGTTTTACATTCACTACTCATTCAAAGTCATATGTTCAAAGAGTCTGGCTGTTGTAGAGCAAATGTCCTCTATGTAAATTTTTTCAAAGAAGTAAAAATTGTGAAGATAGAATAAGAAGAATATATAAATATTTTACAAAAGTTAAGTTAAAGTGAGTAAAGGGAACGGAGCGCATTTTAAACAAGAAAACGGTGGATTTGTTGCATTTGCTTTGAATAGAGAAATTTCACTCAAAGTCATTACAGCTTAAGAATATTCTTTCTATGCCACAATCATGACTACTTTACTTGAGAGAAAATGAGTGATAGGATTTTGATAGCAAAAATGAGTGAAAGCTTCAAAAGGCAGTTGGAAATTAGAGAGAGGACAGAAAGTAAAATGTATTTGAGTATGAAATTATATACCTACATTACACAATATGAACGATAATCTCCATTTTCGTCTACAAAATATTACTATAACTACTACTGCTTCTTCTTCTTCATTAAATGTTAAAAAAAAATAACGTATTCATAAGCCATTAACTTGTTAAGCTACAAAGTGAGTGAGTGAGAGAGAGATTGATATCATTTTTTTTTTTCATTTGTTTAGCTCTACTACTTTTACAATAAAGGATTTTCTTCCATTCATATACATACATATGTATCTATGTAAAATAAGCTATTTTTCTGTTCGTTTGTCATTCGAATAAATGCATTTAAATCTCTTAACTTGAGTGCATATTACGAGTAAATTACTTGAGTGAGTCAAAGAGTATGTTGATGAGTGTGCAAATGTTTCTTTTTTGTTTTTGTTTTTTGATTGGCTGAGTAGCGTGAGGTTAGAAGTTGTCAGTGTTGTGCATGAAATCAATATTTCATGTTGCTTTTTCAATAAACTCAAATACAAATCATTCTTTAAGGAATAACTGTTTCATGTCTTACTCCAAACGCTGACCAACCAATTACTATCTTTGTCGCAATTAATAGTGGTGAAGTAGAGGTCCAGGTGCATGTGCATATACGGGTGCATGTGCCAACACTGGTGCATGAGCAATCACTTTGGTGGGTGCAGTCTTATGTACGACAGCATTGAAACCATGGTGATCATCAGCGGTGTAATCAACGGTACGCACCGAACCATCGGGTTCAACAAGTGAATATTGACCCTTTACTACATCACCATCACGTTCTTCTGCCTGTGATTTAATGTCACCGGTGTGTGGATCCTTAATACCATAGTTGAATGAGTATTTCGGGTAGGCCTAGAAAAGAAGAAGCGCATGCGAATGCTTTCATTTATTTTTTGGTTTACACATTTTATAATTCACATATGCATTTGTTTACAATTTTATAATTTTAATATTTTTTATAAAACGTACCACAGGCTCAGCGTGCACAGCATGTGCTAACACTGGAGCATGACCTAGCAATGGTCCGGGGTAATGGCCGTATTCCACGGGTACTGCTTGCGCGGCAGCAATCAGGAGTGCAATTGCAATGAGGTACTGGAAAAAATTAATAAAAAAAATATTTCAATGCAAAAGGATTTAAATATTAAATTATTAAACTAAATGTATGTATGTATTTTATACAATAACGGACCACTGGCGATGAAAACTGCTCAGCCACATTTTACTCAGAGCAGCTTTTATACCGATGGAAAATGAACTCGAGCAGCGATAGTCATTTATAGAGCTTCGCTTTCTCAAACTTCCATCAAACTTGCAAATATACATACATACATAAAGATCTGTACCGTTTTGTGATTCAAAATTGGAATGAAATAAAAATCAAATAGAGGAAATACTATCAAAATCGATTACCGTAACATTACTGAAATTTAAACCAGCTCATACAAGGTTATATGGGATGAAATTGTCTGAACAAACCATTAAAAAATAAGCAATATTTAATATAGATATACATAGATGTTTAAAAAGAATTGTATTAGTGGTAGAAAGAATAAGGAGCTCTATGAGTCAGCACCTCCCAATTTTCCCCAATCATACTTATTTTTCATTCGGTTTTTAAAAATAATGTTTTGTACAACATTTATTTAAAATTATCATAAAAAAAAATTTATTAGAACGATGTGACATGACATAAATTTGTCAATAACCCAAAACTGTTAGTCGGGCAGCATTTTCCTTAAAGAACTTTTATTAAGCAAATTGCATCTCTCTTTCACCAACTGAAACCAAAGGATTAAGAATAACTTATGGGAGCTCTTATCTAGTCTAGAGGGCCTTACCATCTCGATGAATTCGTTTCGTTTTCATAATTATTCGTTTTATGCCATGGGCAAAATTTCAGGGTCTTTCTTGTCGGAATTAATGGCTTATAGAAAGAGCTGGCTTCAGCTACTCCATATCCATATGCCTCCTTGCTTTGTAGGCTTTGATAATTTGTAAGAATAAGCTATTAAACTTATAACTAACTCACTTAAATATTTTTAAATGTCATAACTATTTATTTTCTACAAGAAATAGGGTTTTAAGGTCGAATAAACGAAAAATAAATTTAAGAAAACTAATATTTTGAATTTCACTGCCCGCGTATTTTTGAATTGATTCCTATAGAATCTAAGGCCCACGGATTCAGTAAGAGCGATATGAAGAGGGCGTTAACATAACTCTTAAATAATTCATTTTATGCGAAATGACATGGTAAAATTCAATTAATCCAAAATAAACAGAGAAATGTTGAGGTAGGCTGAAGTCCGCAAATGGTTTCATAAATATGTATGTATAGCTACCCGATTAATGCCAAAAACAATTATCTAACTCCTTCACCCTATCACGACTGAGCGCCATTTCCTTGGCAAAAAGAAAATCTTCGGCGATCAATAATGCAATATTCTTAACAACACTTTTGTTTCTATTAACAAAATTGTATGAAAAATATTTCTTTATAAATGCATTTGATTTTGCTAAGGCAGTTTTTTTTTTAACGAGTGGGCAACGCCATCGGCCAATAACTCAGACAAGAACACCTGTTTGATACAAATGTCATAGCGACAAAACAGCCGTTTTCTTGAAAATATTTACAATATTTGTATGAACAATTTAAAATTTATCTCATATATCCTTATTGTTTTTGGGCCGGTCGAATATTAGCTTTTATGATAGAATGATGCTACTATATCTGGTCGGATACAGTATTATTAATGTCATTTGGCCTAAAATTTCAGCGTCGTTTATGGCTATATATCTGTGGTCATAAGCAATAGCAGCAGAAGTCGATTTAAGAAATTAGACCAGTTGAAATTTTTGCTGGCGATTTTGAATAGCAACATCGAGACATTTTTCAAGACTTTCATTGGTCTTTTATTACTTTGCTTATAAACAATTAAATCAAATATGTTTGCCTAAGTTATAAAGCAGTTTTGTTACCAAAAATCGCCAGAAGAAATTTCCATTGGTCTAATTTCTTAAGTCGAGTTAGGTTGATATCGCTTATGACCACAGATATTTACAGTCACTCAATTGGTAGCTGTGACCGCAAGAGCTTTTAACTTAGCACGGCCACTTTAACTCCTTACACGCTTTGACTGTAGTTTATAATGCCTTTCGAGTCGCAATTACAGATCTTATGGAACTTTTTTTGATTTGTGAAAACAAAACAAATAAGCGCCTAGAACAGAAGTTCCCACCTGGGGTAGCACGCCTCACACGGGGTGGATAGACACATGTCAAAGTGCGCAAGGCGTTAGTATTTGCCTTTAATCCAAGGAAAAAAGTTGAATAAATAGTCCAGTCGAGATTTTTCTCTAAGGTTTCTGCACCATCCCTAACTTTTGATTTATCGAATTCTTATACTACATAGTAAGAATGCAATGTTGAACAAATATAATATGCTATTCTGCACCCACTTAAAGTGAATTTCTTTCCTTTTCGCAATTATTTCATTAATTTTAACATCCGTAGAATTTTCTTTAAATTGTCTCTGTGCAGACTTTCAAAAAAAATGTATACAAATCAATTTTTGAAATACATTTTGTACAGAATAATAATGTTTTTTATGAATTTCGGTATAAAATTAATTTGCCACTTGAAATCTTTATGAATTAACCTCTAAAGTTTTATTTAATTTAATTTTGAATTTCCTTAAAAAAGTCATTTGATTTAGACTAAGTTAAGTGGACGTATTGTACCGTCCGACTATGGAGAAAAAATACTGCAATGGTTGGTACACATTATGTTATTCGTAGGAACATTTTGGATTGCAAAATACACACACAAGGCCTTAAGGATTAACCCGGGGTCTGCGGATTTTCAATTACATTCAGAGCAACTTTAATGCCTCGTCTTAATGAATTAAAATAAGAGGAACTTCTTCAGGGATGCATAGCAAAACTTCAACTTTGGAATCAAAAATTCGTGTCTGAAAATTTTATATTTTTTCTTGTATGCGAAGGAATTAAAAATACCAAACTGAACGCGAATTTCAAAGTGCTGGCTGTACTATCGGGACATCGATTCAGAAAATGGCACATGGTAAGAAATAATTTGTTGTGGACGTATTACATTGACCAGAAGAAGTTCAGTAAGAATTTCTAGATTCCCAATGATCTTCTATTGCGTTACGAGTACTTTTTCATTTTTCTTAAACTTTCTTGTGAGTGGCAGGTTTTTCTACGATATTTTTAATCAAAACTAAACTCAGCGAGCAATTTTTTAATAGCCAGTTATTATTAAGAGTCCGTACATCTTCACCAAAAATTAATTTGGAAAACACTTCCCTAGGAGTAGGCATGGCAATAATAAATACCAATACAAAAATACAATGGATTTTGGTGTTTTTCAATTGCTAGTCAATCTTTCGTATATAAATAGAAACAGAAAGGAATCTCGGTCCTTACTCTGTAGTTCTATTCGAAATGCTGTTCTACGCGTAAGCAAAGCCCGATTCTTATACACATAGGAAATCTGTAGTGCGTTCGAATTTACTTTAGAAAATATTTCATAATAGTGGGCATCACTGTTTCACATATTTCAAATATAAATCAAAGTACAAAAACAAATCGCGTAAATCTCAAGTGCAGTATTAGACAGCGCTGCTTTGAATGTCGGAGTAGCCCCGGTGATACACATCTCTACGGTGCGGTCGCAGAAAAAGGCATTCCCCGCTTTCCCACTCGAAAAATAATAATCAAAATGTTTTTTTTTTAGAAATTTTGCAAACACGTAAGTGCTGCTTACTTAGATTACTTAAAAAGTGCACTTGAACTGCTTCAAACAACAGCTTAAGTTTTAAATTCTAATTCACTGGACCCATTCAAATTCTTTCTTATCTCGGCCTCAACAGTTTTTGTACGAGGTCGGAGATATCTATATTCTCATAATATGGAATATGGCTTTTATTCATACATTTTCTTGTTCTCATTCTTATTCCAATAATTTATTGCAATAAACACACTCAATTGCACACATTGGTCCTTATTAATTCTATTTTTTATAAAAATATTTTTCCAAGTAATACCTTCATTTTCACTTGAGCAAAACCGCGTACCGAACCCGACAAAGGTAGGAGAAACAAGCAAGGCAATACGACACGGCAACGAAACTTTCTTGGTCAATCACTTAACTAGTGTCACACACTTTCGGCACGAGGAGTTCTTAAAAGCTTACAAAATCAAATGCAAATATCAAATTTTTGGTATGAAATAGTTTCGAAGCGTTTGAATGAAACCGTTAAACTGATGTTTACCTCCAATGACCAAAACTATTTATATACGCCGTTAGGCCCAAAAAGCCTACCACCAGCCGAGTAGATGCAGACATATAGCGACAGAGATACTGAGATGCAGAAGTTGTTGAGGTTGCTAACAGCAGCGCAGCATCCAAACTGAGTATGACGTGAATGCGGGGGAATAGCGGCAAGAGGTGGGGCGTATTTGCAACTGCAACGACAACTCAAAAAAAAAAAGCAAAAGTGCTCGATACATGGAATAGCTATGTATGCGTATAATTGTTAAGGAAAATGCTAAAGATGCAGAAGAAGAAGAAGAATAGCCGGCAGCAGAGAGCAGTCAAGCGCTAGACTGCTTGCAACAAGAGTGGAACGTAAGCATTGCAGCATCAATGGGCGATATGTTGAAGTGGAGGCAAGCGTTGCATGGCTGCCTTTCAACAAACCTACGTAGTAAACACAAAAATCAGTTTCAACTTAAAAGCCGACAACAAAAACAAAAGCTAAAAAACACAAATTAATAGCGTAAACTGCAAAGGTGCAAAGGTGCGGCCAGGTGGTTGCCAATTGACAAAAGCCGGCTTATTTGACGCTTGTGGCAGGTTTAGTTATAGCGCTATTGTTAATTTTGTTGTTGTTTTCATTATATCGCTAGTTACATACTCGTATACATATGTATGTACATACATATATTACTCAGCAGCTTACTTACTTTAAAGCAATGCGTATACCCAACAGGAAAAAATGTGCTTTCTTATACAGAGATGCACATTAAATTAGCTTTGAGGCTTTCCTGGGCAGTTCCTATATTCGCATTCTATTTATATATTTTAACTCAGAATATAATTATAAGGTCGAATTTAAGCAGGAAGTTTTGATAATGCATTTTTATGTCCATGCACATCTTTCCCCGTTGGGTATCTACGCACATATATGTATGTATATACATTATGTATGATTGTTGGTATAAATATTATCAAAGTTGTTATTTCTAGTTTTCTGTTTTGTTTTGGCAGGAGAGCAATGGTTGAATTTCAATCTAAGAGTAGCGAATTGAACAGTTACATTTGTGCATGATTCAAAACACACTTGTGAATACAAAAACAAATTTGGTTGATATATAGCTAGACCCAAAAATGGTATATGTTAACAAACTTAGAAATCCACAAATTATCAATATGTATTTAGCTTTTCAATAATTTTAAGTTGCCCAGCTTTGATATGCATACGATGTCTTCATGTTTTACCACAAAGTTCGCCGGTATTGCCAAAAGTCCCATAAGTTTGTTCAGATTTTCTATCTATGTATATGATGATCTCGCTGATACGATAGACCGAATTCCGCTAAACCGCCTGCACCTAGCTATTCATTGAACCTGATCAGCCTCTGCATACGCTACAGCAAGAACGGCATCATTATGGTGGATCCTATTTTTTTGAAACTTATAGTCGTCCTTATAAAATTTGGAATGCTGGAAACAATGGCATTCCAAAGCACCCATGACCATTTTATAATTCAAAATATAAGTATTAAAAATTTCAAGCCAAAAAGAAAGCAAAGTCAAAGTTACCATCCGCGCCACTGCTGCATGTACAAAGACACAATCAGATACTGGAGTTAACAGCGATGGCTTTGGAAGAAAACTTGAATGAATTATTACAAATAAATGATGCATTATTTATTAAATATAATATGCCTATGCACCGCTCCTAAGGCATACGAAGACATCAAAATATATGATAATTGGAAATATGCGAGATATACACTCTATATACCGATATACCGAATATAAAAGGACCTAAGGACCATTTTTGCCATCTCCCATTAATGATTCCTGGTCTTCAATGGACTAATTTTTTTGGTTAGTTGTCAAATTATCCGTCTTTAGAGTAAACCAGCTCAATAATTCAACTATACGTAATTAATTTCAGCAATACAAATGTCTTAGATATTAATAGCAGTACTGCAGAAGAATGCTGGCAAAGGATTTAATAAGTTAAACTAATTTAAGTTGGCCGAATTTCGTCCACGGAATATACTAGTAGTTATTTTTATTTTATTATTATTAATATTTAAATTATTTGGTCCTTCTTACGGCGGGTGCTGTTGCACTTTGTACCAACTATTTGATCGAAATATTTCATAAGCTGGTTGCGAATTATAAGAGAGGGCCTAAAAAATGTGTAGGGAGTAGCTATACCAGTTCTGGGATCCCATGCTTTTTAAGTTATCGAATATGAGGGGAATTTTCGGAGTGGGAAATATGTTACCATAAACTAAAAATTATTCATTTTAAAAATTGCAGAGAAACGTAGTTCTTCTATTAAAAAAAAAATCAAATCAAATTCCAATGACTTGTGATTTGTCGGGATTTGGTCACTTTGAATAATTTTGTACTCTATATTCAAAAATATTTGAGCGATGAATGAAATATTTGTTCAATCGTTTGCAAATAACAACTAAACACATCGATCGATATAACCACATATTTATAAATTTAGTTATTTCATAAGACAATTTTATAATTTTAAAACGCCGTTTCTGTGAATTAATGTTTACAAAAAATAAGAAAATATTACTAAACAATTAGTAAGAACACGAATAACCATGAAAGGGAGTTTTACAAAGTGTCTTTTAGATATAGAAATTTTTTGTTTGTTCATTTTCGCATATAATAATAAAGGCAAACTGAGGCGTAATTAATTTTTAAAATAATCTTTATGCATTACATACCTCTAGATTTCATTATTTCCGCCAACGCATAAACGCATAGGCAATGGTAAAACTAAAGAATAGAAGAATAGGCAAATTTACAATGAGTCATTGTACTTCTACGCCCGTAGTACGAGGGTGGATGGACTGTGAGTAAATAGTGCATTACATTTTATTTTGGGGACAGCTCAAGGCCATGAATATTCATCTTTTTATGAAAATAAATTTTTGTTTGTTTGCCTACATTTTTTAATTACTAAAAGTTTTCAATTTAATAGAAAAGGGAAATATCAAGGACAACTACCATAGCTTTTCATTTAGAAAGTTAATTAAGTTAACAGAGCGCTGGCTTTCTGTCAGCCTAACTCCTATTTCCATTGACAATTTTTACCGCGTGCTTTAGGTTTTTGTTTTAATTTTTGTGTACCAACAACTCAATTGAATTAAATTAGATAATGTTAAGAATGCTGTTTAGATATTGTTCTATGCACTAGTTTTAAGTTTGTTTCAAATTCTTCGTTACTTTAAGCTTACCTTCATTAAAATGTTTATTTTTGCGTGTTCTTTTATATTAGAAAATTACTTTGGGCTTTTCCCTACTCATTCGTTATACTCACCAGCAATCACTTGGCACCTGGAGGTAGCTTTATGTCGTTATCACCGGCGATACATTAGCAGCCGACGTGTTAAGTTAGTTACTACCCAGCAAAAAATCGTGTGACAAATCTTTAAAAGAGCGAGCCCGATCGATCCCTTAATCTAAAGTTGGCTATATTTCAATTTGTGTAGCATACTTATAGGAGTTACATTTTGGTGAAAAGTGGATTAGTCCCATCGTACCCGTTCGGGTATAAACGGGTACAATTAGTCTCTCCATAGTGTATGCTCAAACAAATTTGAACAGTTCAGCCCATACAAAGTGATAAGAACAGGTGCCAATTGTCATCCGCAGCCATTTGATCAAATCTATTATAATCGCTCTTATAATTATAAAGTGGTATGAGTAGTATGGTTATGAAACGCTCTTACTCGTAAGTGTATTCCTGCACAAGCCTACTCTCCAGTTAGCAGTAAACTCGGTCAGAGCACTTTTACATGAATAATTTTTTCTTATGAAATTCTTCATATGATTCCGTTATTTATCGCTCCGCCCTCGTATCGAATTACAATGCAACGCTAATAAAACTTATGCACACCATATATTGACTCCAGAAATACTTGCGCCCATATTTTTTATTTATATGCCACACATGCCACTCAGAACAACACATACGAGTACATTTGTTGTAACTACAAATTCTTCGTGCAAAACATGCAATAACAGTGAGTGGGTTTTTGCTTCTATACCTTTAATAATAAAAAGTATGTTAAATATTATTATATGCGTGTAAGATTGCATATCTTGCATTTACTATACCCAAATCTATTATTACGTGAGTTGTTGTCTTGTTGATTTGCGTATACCAAGCCGTGAAGTAATAAGTTAGATTGACAGGAACCGTGGTGTTTTTCAAAAAGTTGCATTTATATGGCACGACCCTACGTTTTGACCTAGTATTCTTGTATAACTGTGGGGCACTTGTCTATCAGGTTGCACTCAACTTAAAAACCAGACAATATGAATTAAAGTATTAGATGAGATGGTTGTAGGGACCGTGTCTCCAATACACCCTCACATACGGTCGAATATTTATTTAAAGTCGTCCGATTAGAGCTATTAGCATATTGGCAAATACGAATATTTCCAACTTATTGGTGGTGTGCATATGTATGTAGCTTTTCGTGCCGAATTGGACGGATTTCATAAAATTTTCGCAGCCGCTGTATAAATAGTAGCTACGAAGAAATACGGATTCATGTAAAGCTCCGGCTATGCGGCAATCCGGTGATGTTAGGGTAAAGTATGGCACTCGAGGTCAAGCTCCATGATTGTCTTCTTAGGCCTTGCAAGGGTTCTAACCATCAGCTCGTAACTATGTAAATGATACGTGAAGTCTGAAATGCCTAAGACACCCAAGCGGTGAGTCAAGGAAGTCAAGCTTCACGTTGGCGAATGAATATCTCTTCCCTTGAGAATGACTAGCACGCTTTGCTAACTTGGTCAGAAACTTCGACTCATTATTTATATGGCCACTCTGACCCTGAGTAATAAGTTCGCATGCCCTGAATGGAATGCGCATTCTGAACATTGTTTTGATATTTTTCTTTAATCACAATTACCAGCTGCATGTTTACTTAACATTTGATTGTTGGTAATGTTTTATTATGATAACTTCCTAAGACAGTAAAATATTTAGCACGTAGCAGATTTAATGGTACAGTCGTCGCTAATGTTGGCGCCTGCTGCCACTTACTTAATGGCAATATGAAAATCAAAGTATTGCATTGCGCCCACATACATATGTATAAGTAAACTTTATGGAACTATCATGATTTCATATTAAAAACTGGTATTCTTTCTGACTAGTTTATTGTTTCACCTCAAGGTACACACACAGGTACATATGTATATTTATGTATAGAACTACTAAGTGTACATACTTCCTATCAGATCTTCTCACCTTACCACAAGTTGCATGTACGTTATTATATCCAGAAACAAGCATCGACCATATGTGGCAACATTATATCGCAATCAAATTCATTTCTATTTGTATCAAAAAGTAATAAAAATTGTAACGTTAAGCATTAAATTACCACCTCGCCTTGTGGCTTACAAAGTGCCCTAGTGACTTAATGACGCATTACAAAAATCGATTAGAAAAACCTGCAACAACTGCGTAAAGTCGGTTTATTCGTATTTGTAACAATGGAAGTATGCGCAGCCGCAATCGATCACAAAAAAAAAATGTGGCAGGCTCAGATACATGAAATTGCGACAACAAACACAAATCATCGCCTCGTCGGTTTGAATAGCGTTTAACAGGTTGGTAACACATTTTGGTATATGGTATATGGTGTTAAGTAGCCAACAAAAAATTACTGTACACAATAACGAAAGTGGGTTTTATGAGAACAAGTGTTATACATTATTTGGCAGACATGAATGATACGTTCTTCTATATGACGGCGCATCCGGTGTCAATCGAATTCCTATCTTTAACGAATTATAAAATAACACCTTTGGTGAGTTGTTTAGTTGTTAACACAACAACAACGCATAAAGAGTTAAAGCTAGAATTTTATAAAACATATACCTGGGACCGATTTAATTATTTGAATTGAATGCCTTAGGATCCACCTTAGAGAGTTTGGAACAACAAAAATAGTAGATTTCGGGCAATAATGAACTCAGAACAGGAGAGCACAGGACTGGAAAGCAGGTGAGCAAAAACAGGAAAGAGCACAAGTCAAGAAAAAGTGATCAAAAGAGAATGTTAAGACATCTCTAAGTCTAATAGGCATCAAGCAAAGCATTCCTAAAAATTTAATAAAAACATGATTTTTCTTACGTATTGCCTTATCAAAATGCGGTATATAAGCTTTATTTTTCGTCCTAAGCCATTCTTAAACTAAATAAGCTTTATATAAGATACACAGTTTTATTTTTACTTCAGTTAAATGTGCGCATGCGTATGGGTCTGTCAGCAATTACTTCTACACCAAGCCACTTGTTTCGGTTTTTGTATTTTTTCTCTACTGAAATATTATAGGGTTTTTGGGTGAGTTGAGCTATTTGGAGCAAAGTTTACAATCACCAAAAGAACTAAAAGGAAATGAGAGGAGGTTTATTAAAAGAAGTCATATGAGAAACAGCTATTTCGCCGAAACTGCAAGCGGGGGGTAATTGTAATAGAGTTTTTTAAATCTCTAACGACTTTTTTGAAATTCACTGCGAAATCCCGATTAAATCGATTGAATTATCTCTCATGATCTATTACATTTTCCGTCAGCAGTTCTCTCAAAATAGCTGATAGTAGGTTCGACGTTGCGAGGTGACGAAGGTGAGTGTCGATACATAGACATGTCCAATGGTGATATCAAGCTCACTTTCCGTTGTCATTCACTCTGGTGCATCTAGCAGAACCATGATTAGGGAGTAGGAAGTAATTTCTATCGGCTAACGTTGGAATAATCAGAGAATGTGGTAGACGCATAAAGCTTACTAAAGTTGGCGCTACCTATTTTAAGCAAAACGCTTTTCGATTCTACGTTTTCAAAGAAGCAGTTTCAATGCGTGAAGCTGTTCGGCCACATCTAATTGATTTTCTCGCATATTTTCCGCTCTCACAATAGCATTCAAGCGGCTAACCTTTGACTTTTTTTTTTTTTTTTTTTTCTATTCGCATTTTGTTTCGCTTCTCTTTTGTTCAATAAATCGTTTGCAATAACTAGTTTAATCTTATACCAAAATCCACTTTGGTTGATTGTAAATGATTGTTTGTTGTAACCTTGGATTAGTCAGAAGTTGTGGCATCTTCGTTTAATAGTCGTTGATCTACTGACCAAATTGTCTTACAAAAAGCGCTTTGTGATATGCACAAACAAGTTGCAACATCCGATGACAATAAAGTTCTTTGCCACAGTATCGAAAAGTACCAGCAATTGTTGTAATCTCAGACATTCATAAAAAATCTTCTTTAAATTGCCAGATATTGTTAAAATTTATTCGTTAATGCCGCTGGTTGTTTTTGTTTTTTTTTTGTTAACCATACACATAGCCAATTAATTAACGAATAAAAGAGCATTAACTACGACGCTAACTGTTGCCCGTCGAAACGACTGCCGCTTCAATGGAGGCACGTACACAAAAAAAACAACAATGCACCTACATGCAAGTAGTAAGACATGCAACATGACAAGGCAATTGTTGTTGTTCTTACATTAAATATTACATTTTGTTTTAACTTTTGTTTTACGTCATGTAGTTGCTTTTTAACAGACACTTTTAATTTTTTTTTTTTTTTTTTTGAAAAACATATTTTCATGCCATTACCACGAAGCGCAACGGCAACATCATCTTCGATAACAAAAGGCCAAAAATGGTCATGCAAATTGCGGTAATTGTAAATTTAAGGAATTTTGCCAATTTGTTAAGTCAACTTTTTTGTTCAAACACACATACTTCGCCCACTCTCAAATGATATAAATGAATTAATTAGGCGCTGCATTCAACAGTATCTCTACAGTCGCTCACTAATACAATGCGCTCATGCTAACCAAGTTGTTGCCGCTTACAGTGTGGCCAGAAACTTTTCATAGCTATAACCGGAATGTTGGTAAAAATATCGAGGCGAAAAGCATTCCCGTTCCGGCTTCAATAGCATTTTAAAAGCGGCGTGGCCAAGCAGATTTGAAACCAATTTTATTTTTTCTCAACTTGGAGGGACAATATTAATAGAAGATCACTGATCAGAAATACCTTGCGCATTGCTTGAATGTCATCTTTTCAACATAACCACCGTGTCGATCTGATAAAAAAAACTTTTAAAAAAACAGGGGGCTTTAGGCCTTAAATCCAGATATTAAGGGTGTATTGGAAAAATTTACATTTACGTTTCAAAAAGTATTTTTCACTGTCACACATTGGTATTAGATAAATTTCTTGGGCTTTATTCCAATTTTTTAGGAATTACTTAGTGAAAATTCCGATTCACTATCAACGCTTCCTAACACAGAACTGTCAAAATTCATAGACCATGCGAACTACGTTATACGTTCCGTGATCAAATAATGTAGGAGTGTGTCGATAACTATTGTTCTCATTTAACTAAGCTCAGTTTGCCACCAGTCGATCGGACACAACTATCTCCCCATCCCTTTACCATAGCTAGATATGATAATTTGCATATCCAAATGTATGCTTACGTTTTAAAGGCGGCACTTGTCCGAATGCAAATGATAGGAAACTAAATACAACATAAAAAAACATCGTACATGCAAGCCAACCAAAACAATAAAAACTTATTCAAAACAAACACGAACAGAAGCTTTACAAAATATAAATTTCAACACAAATATCAAAGTATTGGCTTATTGAAGAGTAGCTACGATACTACTGGTTGAGAGATAACTAGAAGACCGCTCTCTTTATTCAAATAATAGTCCCATACTAACTCCAAACATGGTAGCTTAATCAATTCATTTGTGGTCCAATGCTCAACTTTCAAACTGAAATGTAAAGGTATGGATGTATATTGGAAATGTTTTTTGGTTTTGTGACCCCCCCCCCCACCTTGCCCCATTTTGATCTATTAACCCTGTTTAGCAAAACAACGCCAGGACACATAAAAATCTACCGAAGTCTGCCAAAAAAATAACTACTCTATGGAGAGGTTTTTAAAAAATATATTTGCATACTTCTTGATATTGAAATAATAATGGCGCGAGTTATGCCTCCGAAGGGATTGGGGATATTTATTCAATGTTAACTTAAATTTGTTTATTACCCTTAGACTCAACATTCAAACCTTTATCCCTTCCTCTTGTCATAATAATCTTAGCATCATTAATAGTAAATGCACACATATCAATTATGAAATGCACATTTGACAGAATTTCTATGTAGTCAGACCACAACATCGAAGCTAGGTGAGCAGTTATTACCTCAAACATTTGACTATATACATATTTGCAATTTGCTTTGCTATTGTTGTTTATTTGTTTATATTGTTGTTGTTTTCAAGTTTTGCTATCAGCTTCCACAGCATACCGTCTGCTTGCGCTTCATGACTCTCCTGCTTTTTGTACATTTTTTTTTTGCTGCATTAAAATGTTGTTTTTGTTCTCATGATAGTCGTTTCTTACAGAGCGAACAACGCCGCACCGCATACAACCGTTGGCTAGCCACAAATGTCTGCACTTACTGGCCAACTAACCGATTAACTGGCCGGTTAGCAGCATGACTATGTCTCGAGATAAGACAAAGAAAATGAAAATGTCCACAAAGAAAAGAAAAATCGCAGCGAAATTGACGGCATGCACCTTAGACGTTGTGGTTGGCTTAGTTACCCATATTCAGCGGCATTAAAAATCAACCACAAAAATAGCGAATGCAAAGACCGCCGCTAGATAAAATTCATAAACAAAACCGATATTATGCAATTATGGTCGAAGACAGAAAAGCCATAAAATAAAAAACTTCAAGAAAATTCGTAGAAAATAGCGGTAAGCGTAGTAAATATATTTGCTTATGTAAAAAGAAAAAAAAAAAGAAAATAAAATACAATGTATGGATGTGTTGGGGATGCCATTATTAGTGCGGTGTTGTGATCGGGGGATTTCGGGATGTTTTTTGAGTAATACCGGATACTTTGAAAATAAAACAGTTGTTATATATTTGATGTTCTTTATTACATTGTTATTTGTTGTGAATACGGCCAGCACCAATTTTTTTTTAAATAAAAATTTAGCATCCAACAACTCAACTAATGGAAGAAGTAAAATTTAATGGGAATATACATATTTATATAAAAGACTTGAGGTTTTACAATTTTATGTAACAGAAATTAATAGTCAATTCTTAAATTAAAAAAACATACAAATTAAGGCACAACAATGCTATTGCATGAAACAAAATGGCGTCACATTTTGGTCCATGGTCAAAAAAAAAAACATTTACGTTAAGAATACCGCTTGAAAAGAGTGAAACTTCACAAAAATTTTTTGCAAATTACTATTAAGAGGTACTGTTAAAAAACAACATCCCTAGTATGTGAGTACTACATGAAAGACACAACATCTAAATAAAGAATAAACTAATTATGACCATTTTTGTAAATATGGAGCAAATATTACGAAAATTGAATCAGAATGGCATTAAAAAGTGTTTGAAATTTCTACTAAAAACTAAAACTTGTTACCTAGATCGGCCACATTAGAAGTCGTTACCACATTGTGAAATCCATTGGGACATTCATAGGTAATAATGTGAGAGAGTAAACAAGCTCGGAAATATCTTTGCTTTGCAGCAAACGTCGAAAGCCCTGTCTTCTTTACATTAACTGGCACTAAAGGAAACAAAACCTCTGGCGCGTTCAGGCCAAATATGGTATATTCACTCATAAAAGAACTTGCTGAGCGATTCAGCTCTGCTGCTTTAATTATCTTTTCCAGTATCAGCTGACTTGTTCAATTTATTGACAATTTACCTCTAACTGTATTGAAGACTGTGGCCAAGACGACAGTAATTTTTCGGATAATGCTCCAGTTTAAGCAACTTTGAATATTTAAATGTGACCATGTCCAGCCTCTTGGACTAGTCCACGCTTTCGTAAGGAAATTGAGAAATTTTTGTTTAAAAAATTATCGATCTTGCCCGGGAAGATATTTTTCAATAACAATTGAAGTTTCTAATTAATATTAATATTAACATTTATGAACCCATCTTATTATTTTTAATATTTTTGTGTAAATAGAATTTTAATTTTTAACCAAATGTGTATTTGTAAGTATGTATATATGTGTAGTGTATGTATACGTGAGTAAAGCATTATGCAATTAATATGATTTATTTCGACATTTGAGCGATAACGATTCCCAATAGATTTTCCGCCGCACATTTTTCGATTTTCTTTAGGCTGCCCCGTTTATTGTTTTGTAATTTGTTTGTTTATTTGTTTTCTTTAATTGCTTGATTTTCTCAAAACTTAAAACGTGGCTGCAAATTTTTTTGTTTGTTTGTTTAATTGAAATTGTTCGAGTGACCTCGTTTACCAAATTGTCAGGCGGTAAATTTATGTTTTTGCCCAGTGCAAGCCATTAAAATTGTTAACAATTGCAAAAGTTTTAGCAGAATGTGCCCGGCTGCAGCAACGGTTAGTGCAACGGCTCACGCAAAGAAACGTGCAACAAACGCAAAAACAAAATAACAAAGGAAAAAACGTTAAACAAAAATACTCAACAAAAGTTACGGTTTGCTTACTTCACACACATACATACATACACACATATTAAGTTACACGTATTTAGTTATGAATATATGTGGCAACAAGAGTTAGAAACGTGTAGCACATGCTGTGATGCAGCGTAAATGTCAGTAGCCAAATTTAAATGAAATTGAAAATTCCCACCATTGAAGAGTTCTTTGCGCCAAAAAAAGTAGCCAAGAAGTTTAGCCAAATTTTATGTAACCTGAATACTGGGAACAAATAATATGAACCAGTTTCGAATTAGATTTAGTAAAAGATAATAAAAAGTGTTAACTTGCTTCAAGCTGGATATACATACATATCTACATATGTGTGTAGCCTAGGTAGGAAATAATCGAGGAATATAAAGCTCCATAAGTTCTGCCTTTTTTGTTCTGGATAAAGGAACAAATAAAGTAAGCCTTGAGACCAACGAGCTGTCATCAAATAAAACAACCGGCCTACTTCTTCGAAATCACATTACAGTTGATATTTCAAATGTGCTCCTATCGATATCCGGACTCGGCTTCACAGAAATTATGACACCTCCATTGAGATGAAAAAACAGGTGGGTGTTCACTTTATCTTTCTTGTGGATTCCAATTGTTGCCAGTTATCGCTAACAAGGTATGATTTGCGTGCTAAATTGATTAGGCCGAAGTTTGAATTAAAAAGAGAACTTGACGTTGTGAAAGTATACTTAAGCTGTCAAAAGCAGAGACAACAAAATTTATCGAAAATTTCCATAAATTATGTCCATTTTTATCGACAGTTAACGTCAGCGGCAGGTAAATTGCCAGAAGTCGTTAGGCTATGATGAACTACTAACTAGAGAAAATTAAAACGGCCTTTATAGACACAAATAGTTCCCTCATTCAGAATATCATTCTGGGTGCAAGTGTCATACAATCTGGATGGAAAATAATTCCGAACTTAGGTCATCGTAAAACTAATTTTTAATTTTTTTTTTTGTATCAAATAACAATTTTTTTTTTAAATAAATAAATACTTCTGATGTTGTTTAACAGCGACTAATAACTATTTATGTAAATAAATATAATCGATAAAAATTATGTCTTGGTAAAAAATTATTATAATCATATAGATTTTTGTGGATTTCCGTTTGCTAAATAGTTGCCAAATGGAATTGTATAACCTTCGAACATTTTCACATGTTTTGAAATCGGGAGTACCAAATTTCCTACAATCTAAAGGGAGATGATTTAAATCCGAAGGGAACAGAATAGAACTCGAACAACGAGTGCGTTGTATTCGAGAACTTCTTACAGAGTACGAATCACTCGAAAGCGAACAAATTTTCTTTTGAATAGAACTATAGGCAGATTGACAAGGAAAACCAATATTGCCACTCTTTTGAATTCAAATCAATATTTTCTTCGGAGATTATAGGGTTGATTTGAGCATATACATATAATGGACGGCAGAAATAAAGTTGCATTTTGGTGTCAATAAATGCTGCCTAACCACACGTTTCAGAACGCTCTTTCATTTAGCGGGGCCAAACGACCTCTAAAAAAACTTTTGATGATAATGCATTAAGAATTTCGCACTTTGTATCGCTGACTGGCAAGTATTGCCCACTGTGCTACGTGATATTGAAAAGACATTTTAAACTCGAACTTTATTTGCTAATTAATCTAACATGCGAAATATGATTAATTAGTTGTTCAGAGGATAATCACTATTCGTTTATTCACATTTTCATTAACCATAATCAATTTAATTTTGTTACCTATACAGAAATCTGAGTAAGCACAACCCCATTAGCACGAAAATTTTAAATTTTAGCGGTCTACGCATTTAACAAGCCCGCCACTCTCCAAATATTTACAGCCCAGCAAAACAGCTGCTCGTCTTATATTTACTATTTTCTTTGCTAAGAAAAGTACTTGAAGCAAGGACAAAGTTACTCAGACTTCCATGAATATTATATTTGTTTTTTCTTTCTGCAGTAAACAGTAATTAGTCGGGATCTCCAAATTAATAAAAATCTCTTTTCCAATTGTTTGTACATATGTATATAACCCAATTGTCTGATCGATGTTAAGCTAACATTAATTATAGTAAATTATAAAATCTTAAAAATTATGCCTGACCGACAAATAACGAATGATGGCAATTCAATGATAGTGCAAATGTGACAACATTTTTCAAATATATTTTTTAAGTTAATAAAGCAGAAAAAGCGTATTTGTTAGTAGTACTCGTACTTATATAAATGAACAAAAAACAAAACCAACAACTTAAAATTTTCCTCCATAACTTATAACATTGGCTAGCTTGTTAGCTGGTAGCATTTCAAAAAAAAAAGAACAACGAGTTTGCAATTTATATGCATAACTAATCGAAAGTAGATCAACATAGTTAGCTAAGTACACATGCATACATATGTATGTATTTATATATGTATGAGCGGCTAACGATGATGTCGGCTAACGAATGCGAAGGCGCACCATATCGCTTACATGTAGGAGAATATGAATTATTTGAATGTCCACGCGAAAGGCGCCAACCGCGGTCTAGCAAAGACATGAAAATTGTGTGGGTCTTTTCTTTTTGTTGGACAAATGAAAAACAAAATTTACAATGGCCGTATAGTTATTTTGAATTCTACATTTCAATACTTACCCAGCAAAAAATGTCATTAGTCTAGGATGCATCCGGGATGAGTCGCAAAGGAGGATGCGACGAATACCTGTTTTGATCACTTTGTATGGGTTGAAGTGTTCACATTTGTTTCAGCATGTGCTATGGAGTGACCAATTGTACCCATTTATACCCGATCGGGTACGGAAGGACTAACCCACTTTCCCCCCAAATAGTTATTTTAACTCCTATGAGTATGCTACAAAACTAAAAATTTACTTTCAACCCTATAATCATGCTACAAAAATTAAGTTATAGCCAACTGTAGACTAAAGGGATTGATCCCGGATCGATGTGTTTCGAAATTAGTCACCCGATTTTTTGCAGAGTAAAAATAAATTAGTATATTTCGCCCTCAATAAACTACAGTTTATCTCTATCCCTAGAGCTTGGAAGGTACTATCTGGATAGCACTGAAGGTCTAGAGGTAACTGGTTATGAAAAACATTTAGTGCGTCATTTGGACACGACCTTCGCGATTCTCTCACCGCTCTGAGATATGCCGACTGTACATCATTCGATGTATTTAGTGAAGGACGTCTGAAACCAATTACTGAAAGGTATCAATCAAAAGTGATATTAAGGGGACTGACCCCGATGTAGCTGGCACGGCTTTTGAGTTCGCCTTTCCTGTTCATGGGGCTGAGCATATTTAATTTTCAATCTGGAGACATGATCTCGTTTGGTCACATTTTGCCTAGCATTTAATTGGTCAGTATCCGTGTTTGAGCAGCTCTTTTGAATAGGGAGGAGAGTCCGCCAGTTTCAGGCACTTTATTGTTTTTTGAGGAGTAGTATTGCCCTTCTTAGTTTACCACAGTCGTTTTGTGGAACATTTTTCAAGGTCATAAATTGAGGTTTCAGATTTTTCATATCCCTCTTAGCAATGAGTCTTTATTGTTGTCGCTGTGTTTATTGGAGTATCCCTAGTTTCTAAATCTTCTGATATCCACATGAGTCTATCGGTGTCATATTTTTTGCCAGTATCTCAAGCTTCACACTGTCACGTCCTTTGACCTGGCTTTCTTTTCTCCTTAGCGTTTTTTCATGCAACACACTCGTTACAAAATCTCTGATAGAAATTCACGTCGAGCGTTTTATATACACCAGCTCTAGGTGCCTGCTGCATGCACGAAACTTCATGCAATGTGAGTATTTGTCCCAACGGGAGTAGATACATGAAAAAAGATTGCGACATTGCGAAATTCTGCTACAAATTCGACGTCCCGGCGACATCTGAAATTAGGTCACCAATTTAGCCACTTGCTTGCTATGCATTATTGACGCGCTCCTCTTGCGTAGCGGTTAATTTGACTTTTTAATTGATAGATCCAGTTTGTTATGTGCTCTGCCTGTCAACGGTAGCTATTTTGATCATTACCGTTGAGCTGCAAATGCATAAACTACTGGCAGCTGTTTTTTGGGCATAACGCGCTGACTGCTGAACAGCTTTGTGCTTGGAATCTATAATAAGAGCCTCTTGCATCCAGCCGCACCAACGCGTTGCACATTTTGTGCATGTATGTTTGTATGTATATGTTGTGTCAATGGATTTTTCTTATGTAAGCGCGCCAAACAATCTATGAACGATATACAAAAGCGAAACAAAAGAACAGCCGATGAAATATTGACCACAGTGCACTCCAAAGGAATCAGACTTGATTTTGATTAAATGCTTGTCAACTTGTAAATTGATAAAATCGCTCAGCCTATTTTTAGTTCTGCTACGCAGCATTAAATTACTGCCAACATTTTTCATACAACAATTTATTGGTTGCGTATACGCCACCGTGTGCCGCACCCCATTTAATGCCACAACGCATGCAGCGGCCGCAAATTGTTATTGGACTAACTTCCAGTGTGCAGTGCGCTGATTAAATGATTAAATAGTTGCCTTAATTAACGCCAACTTTTACAACAAAACTCGTCGATTAAACTGACAAAAATTGAAATGTAAAAATATCTTTTTGGGCTAAAACATCGTGAGAATGGCTCTTGCGCGGTTCAAGGATCCAACAGTCACATTTGTTGTGGTGTGAGCTGCAGCATACGCAAATTAAGATTAAAGGTTTTAGATAGTTGGTAGGTAAGTAACAAGAACACGCTGGCCATGCTTTATAAATACATATGTACGAGTATATACGCATACCTGCCACTTCACATATAGGCCCAATTTATTTTGTGGGTTTTAGAATGTTGCATTTATTTCCATTTTGTTTTTTTTTTATTTTGGTATTTTTGTTGGTGCAATTTTTTAGAGCAAACAATCACTCCTGCCGCGATATCTTTGTTGTTGTTTTGTGCGATAACACTTCAAACTGCATATTTTTTGCACGCCGCCCAGCAATGATCTACGGTTTGTCATGATTATTTCGACACACAAGTGACACGTTGGACGGATGTCAGTAAACGTTGGCGCTGCCGGCGCAATAGCTAATCCTCTGATTTGTTTTTGTACTTGGTTCATTTCAATGCAAGCAGTGGTTAGTTCTTATTTCCAATCACCCGCGTCAATTGGTCCACCACGAATGACACTGCCACAAAGCGGATTACGTCTGTCAGAATTTTGACATGGGCGTGCTGCAGTGATTGTACGCACAATGCGTTTTAATGTGGGCGTAAACAAAGCAGAGAAGCAAGAATGGACTTTTGAGTGCACAAAAGGTTAAAACAAAAACATTTAGCACTCTAAATTGAATTATTTACATATATTTGTTTATTATTATATATGTAAAGCCACCCACACTGGTAGTGGAATTCACTAACTTCGATTACGACATTCGCAATCGACATTTTGTCATACCGATATTTATCCCGATATTTTTTATTCACTAACTATTTTTTCTCGATTTTCGCTTATTCGCAATCAGCTGTTTCGCAAACTAAACTACACACAAATTGCAGTTGTTTTCTATTTCGTTAAATAAAATGCACATAATTTGAATTTTTTATTAAAAATTGAAATAATAATACTATATCCATATTATTATCATTAAAAAATGGCATTTGAGAACATAGAGTATGTTATATAGCGAGATGAGAAATCCTTTGTCCGCATCGTTATAGATAAGTTAGTGAATCGCATATTCGATAGTGCAAGCGACCGAATCGCTATTGAAAATCTCGAAAAATCGAACCGTATCGAATCGCTATAAGTTAGTGAATTCCACTATTGGCATCGATTGGAAGTTATAGCCAAGGTATTCTGATTCAACGATTATCGCAGGGTAATCATTTGTGAAGTGGGACACTTAATTCGAAAGTCCACTTGCTTTATGAAATTTGTCAAATTTTTTAATGTTCCTGAAAAATTGTTTTGTTACGTGTCTGCTAGAACTCAGCATTCCTAGTACTTCGAATGATGTTTGATCACGATTTGTAATAGAGTAAAGTGTCTAATAAGTAATGTCACTATTACTTTTATTTACGTTATTCATTTTTATATTCTTGTCTTTATAACTACGTTACATACCCCCTGCGAATATTTTATCCATTCATTAAAGGAAATTTTCAATGTAAAAACAAATATCTTTATAGACTTATTATATAAAGGTAACTTGTAAGCCAGTAAACACACAATGAAGTATCATTGCTAACCACTTTTTTAAACTTTTAAATAATTTTATTTACAACAGCACTTCAGTAATATTCTTCACTTTGCTCCTGCTCATAGCTTGTCGCCTCTCTTGAAGCTTGCGCTGATTGTTCATTACCATCATAATCTTCAAGTTCCTCCTCATTATCATAATCCTCCCCAGCTTCATCATTCGACTTCTTATGTTCCTCTTGGTTTTCATTACCATCTTCACTCTCTTCATAATCTTCAGTTACTTCATAATCACCTTTACCTTCATAATCATCATTATTAGGCGCATGCGCTGCGCTATTGTTTTCATTATATTTTAGCTCGACATTCCCTGGTGGATGCTGCACCTGATGTTGGGTTGTGTGTGGGTAGTACCACAGAGGCGCTGAAGGTGCTTGCGACGGTGCCTGATGTCCGTGAACCACTGTGTTAAGGCCATTAGTTGTAACCTCAGCTTGAAAACCGTTTAAATGATCCGCAGTGTATTTTACAACACGCAAATTACCGTCTGGGTCAACGACACTGTTGACATTGTGGGACGAGCAAGTGTGTCAAGTTCATTCAATTTTCGTTTTTATTTGTTTGTTTTTTTTTTCATCGTAAAATAGTTTCATGTTTGCAGTGAGTGTATCAAGACGGGAAAGAAAATAAAAAGTAGAACGAAAACAAATCAACTCATGGGTTACTAACCAGTTATTTTTGCTTGTATGCTCACCTGTATGAACCATGCACCGCATCACCATCACGCGTCTCCTGCCGATTTTGCAGCAGACGCGCCTGTGCATCTTCGATTCCATAAGCAAATTCATATGCCGGTTTGGCGATGTAATCGACGCGTGGTCCACCACCACCACCGATGCCACCGCCAGCCAATCCATCATGTACGATAATCTTTTGCTCGGGACCAGCTACTGGGCCTGAAAAGCGCGAATATGAGTAACCTACTGCCAGACAAACAGGTGGCGTTGACACAACGAATACCATTACGAGCAATACCGTGGTGAAGAGAGAGTTTAATGGGAGCAGTAAACGCATCTGTAGACTATGTGGCATCACAACAATGCGGAACTGGAATCTCAACATTTCATTGCGTGAGTATTGACGATATTTTTGTTGTACTTTACATTGTGGGTATTGCTGATTAAGTGTTTGGTGTTGACGACAGGTCAACTCTCCATTAATGTGTGAAGTTAATTTTGATGTTGAAGCCATGTTGACAGCTGCGCTTCGCATTTTGTTGTGTAAAAGCGAAAGAAATATATGTAAGTAACTCTCACTTATGTATTTCTGAAACACAATTTTCTGATATTGTTTTAATATTTAGCTTTTGAAATTTTGTAAGTCTCTTCTTAATGTTTGTCAAATCTATTCATAGCTCGATTTCAGCTGTTTTTTATTGATTTCATATCATCGATGTCACTTCTCAGCTGTTATTCCATTCAAACTAAGCGCGTATTTTCACACCTTTTACTTATTTATAAAGTTTATATAGCAAGTTTTCTAGGAAACTGTGACAGTTTTCAATTTGGTTCGTTTTCGTTCCATTTCTGCAGATACCACAAAATATTGCCAATATTTTAATTGAAATTTCATGCTTCGGTGGACAATATTGGAAGTCTGGACTATTATGTTGTTTCTTCCAGTTACAGCAACAAAAGGGCATTAATATTGTAACATTGTTTGTATTGTTTGTATGATTCCTCATGGGTAAGTGGATTGTGCAATACCATCCGTACCAAGATCTTAGCAACCGCACTGACGTAAGTTTACGTGTTTCGTGTGACTAATCATAAACCTACAGAATCTTCGCATTACCTTTCGGATATTTGGAAGTACCAAATAGCTTAAAGAATGCAACAGCTACTTCTTTCTTTTGATCTTTAATGTGTTGACCAAAGCAGTTGCCAATTGAAAATCTTCCTGCACAGGGTCATCGAAATGTATTGATGTATCGTGAATTTTAATCCGCTAAACTCTATCATGGTGTAGGAGCAGACTCTTTGTAGAAGACGTTGATGCCTGACCGGTAAACTTGATCCTCAAGCGGATTTTTTATGCGTTGGTAGATCGCATATACATACATATGTGCTCTGTGATGGAACTCCATATCCTCTAAATGGCACTAACATATTTGCAACGGTATGGCAGCACCCACTCTGTCAAAATTTTATGCGAATATATTTATAGCACACTTTAACTCAGTCCAAACAGATTAGAGAATTTATTTTGTTTGAGGTTTCGGATAGCTATTTACATTACTCTTTATACTGTTATGCCTCTGGGTTCAGCTATGCTTTTGAGATAACGTGTTCTCAAAGTCTTAGCTTTTGGACTAAGTTGAATTACCTAACCTTAATATCACAGGACAGCACTTCGCCCATTGCAAATTAGCTTGTTTTGTCGTCAGCTTAGAAGGTATTACATTTTTCTTCCAAGTTCGATCCATCCGTGACCCAGTCCAGTACCCCAAATGAGTTGCTCCCCTCATCCCCATCTAAAGGAATGCTCATATACCAAATTTGTGTTTCTCATTTATATTGCAATGTCCAATAAGCAATTTTATTTTTATAAAAAAAATAAATAAAACAACCAAGCTATGAAACTCCATAAACAGCAAGGTCAGTAAGATCGAAAACCCAAAGTTGAATGAAGATTGTTCCTGCCACAACATACATACATATACATAAATGTGGTACCTACATAGCCATACATACATATATGTACACACACAGTCATTGAAAAGTACTTAGGGGTATCAAGATGAAGCCGATATTTTATAAAAATAATCTAACGAAATTTATTGGTTTTGCGTTTGAATTACACAAATTTTAAAATGAATGTTTCCCTCAACATTCCCAGTCTATTTGAATGTCTCCGAAACAGTGTCTAACAGGGGAGACATCCAACCTATTGCGATTTATTTTTGAAGGGGCTGTTTGCATCATCGTGCCAGTAGGTGATTGATATTCGGATTAGTACTTATTCGTGAGATTTTCTTTACTTATTACAGTGGTCATACTGATTTTATTGTTCTTGCAAAACATGTTATGTTCACTCTGCTTCATCATGAATTTCGTATCATAGAACTTTTGTTTCACAATTAGTTGTAGTGAGAGGGCAAGCGAACATCAATTTTTAAAAACCGAACCGAAGATTTCATCTATTGGTGTAATCTATGCTGTTAAACCTTGCTTACCTCCGTTTTCATATTCAAGTAGTTTTCCTTTTCTTCTCCCCCAAAATGTGCAAGTGGAAGGTACTCGTAAAAGTACAAATAATTTAACGGAAGCTTATTTTTTACTAGAAACTAGAGTTGTTTACTTTGTAATGGAACTAATTCGTTTGATATTTAAATTGAACCAAGTTGCCCTACTATAAATGAATTCCGCACCTTTTTGTGCCACTCTCTCGCTCTCAGCGCAATTTTAGTTTTTGGAATGAAAAAAGTTAATATAGCATATCGTTCTTAGATATTTATCAACGGCTGTATGTAAAGCCATCTACCACACTTTAATTGCTTCTTTTGACCTTTTCTTGATTATTTAAAAGCTTCAAAAATTAACAAAATGTTGTTGTTAAATTTGAGCCGCCAGCTGAGTGATGTTGTTGGCGCGCCCACTGCAAAATTACGCAAATGAATTTTTATGGTAGCACATTTGGCTTTGAACGGAGTCCAGCAGTGTGGGAACGCACGTTTTATCTAAGCATTCGTCGGCCGTAAGATGTCAAAACAGCACTTGTAGTTTTTGTTTTTTCATTTTTCACAGTGAGTTGTTACACTTAACTTGGTGTCATTTTAATGGCTCCACTATGCAGTCGAGCGTTTTATGACCGCATTTGTGGTTGGTCAACTGGTGGTGGCGCATATTGTAGATGCCACTAGTCAATGGATACGGACTTTATTACAATATATGTATGTACGTACTTACGTATAAACATATGGATGTCTATTTACAACCGTCAAAAGATATAAGAAAAAAATAGAAATAAACACCGTGATCCTGCGAGAAGAAAAAGTTAATTAGCAATACCCAAACTCAGCTAACCAGCGACTAAGTAAAACTAAATTAAATCGAAACGAACCCAATTGAAAGTGGCACGTTACAACGGCACTCGTACCGAGCGTGGTAAGATGTCATGAAACAAAAGCTGTCCAGCCATTCAGTTGTCCAAACGTCCAATTGTCATGTGGCACTTGCATATGCGAACAGTTGTTGGACGTAGTAGCCATATCGAATAGAGTGCACGCAAACCGCGAGCATATTCTTGGTTCACTACCATTCATTCAATTTTTTTTTTTTTTGTTGACTTAAATCCATATGAGACGACGAAGGTGGCGTGGTGCCGATAGAACTCGCCAACCAGCATATTGGTGCGCCGTGCTTTGGGTCAATTTATAGGTATAAAATTATTCGAAAAATCACAAAGTTAAAACAAATTTTTTAATGATCAGCTGGTCCAAATTTCGTCACTGTCCACATTCCCTGGCCAAGTCCACGCCTTAGGAAGGGAAACTCCGAACCTTGAACGGACAGACATAGAAGTAAATGTGCATTAGTTCAAGCGAATAAAACAATTTCTGAACACGTTTACAATACTTTTTAGGAATGAGGTGTTAGCTAATGAGCTGAATAAAGAAGTCGAAAGTAAATTGAAATTTTGCATAAAAGTGCTGGCTTCTTACAAGACTGGTGACAGCATAAGGGGACTTAAAAGACTTGAGGAGATATCAGTTCAAAATAACCATGGAATATTTTTCCATACACCTTCACTCTATTAGCATTCTCTAAGTACCATGGCTTGGGAATAGTAAGAGCCAGCCTCTACCATACGGTCTGTGAAGAAACATACCCCGCTGTAGCATTTTAAATAAAAAAGATCTTTGTGAAGACTACCGCATATATTGCAGAATTTCATGGCTTTGCTGGACACTTCAGTGTTAGATGGTTTTTGCACCGAGAATTCGTTATCTATTATTTTCCTTTTTTGAGGGGGTCAACTCGGCGGTTGGTAACAGCTCAATTCGAATCGTAACAACCTATAAACCGACGTTTCTATAGCAACATTTCGGTATTATGGAGCACATAATCTAGCAGAGTTCAAATTTTTTTAAGGATGTTGAACAATTATTATGTGGGCGGCGAAGTACAGGCAATACAAGGCAAGCAAAAGAAATGCAACGATGCGAATACTTTCCCTTGAATCCTATTTCCGAATGAGCACCCCTTATGGGCAATTTAATGTGAATGGGAAAAACAAATTTACTAAGCCGAAATGTGCATCAAGTCCTCTTCAAATTCACCCCTTTTTGCTTTGGCATATTCAACACAATAAATAATTTCAACTACCGGTATACATAGAAATGTTCATATGTATGTATGTATTTGTATTGTTACACAGAAAAATTTACATTGAAATCAAATAATCAAATAAAAAAGTTCATTACAAACGCAAAATCAATTGCGTGTTCTCAATTTATTCAGATTTCTTTTTTTAATATTTGTTTGATATTAATCCGAATATGCATGCCCCACGCAGCGTTACACGCTACAACTAACTTGAAAGCTTTGCGTGCACGACTTGCTAGGAGATAACGAAATATGTGTGATTGTTTGCTAGTTGGAAATCGATTAAGTCACTGCTAAAATAAATGTGGCGCTCGAACAAAAATGCGCACACCAAAAGCTGACATAACTCCAACAACCAAATGAGCCAAATGTCCATTCATTCGGCTTAGCAATTGATTTGGCTGACAATTCAAACTCGCAGGCATTGCAAAGGTATTTGCTTTATGCTGTTGTGGAACGCTGCGAGCGAGTCCAGGCATATTTCGGCCCAGCGGTAAAAACTGCATACAGCCAAATTTGTTAGAAGAACGAGAGAATCACATTAGTGTAGTATGAACTCAGCTTTCAAAATTTGAATTTGTTCTGAAATTGGTAGATTTGCTTGGACTTGGCACGCTTTAGTTTTAGCGCTTCTGCACATTAATGTTGTTCTGTCACAGCCATGTTTAGAACTAGCTCCATGGTATCCACTCCATCAGTGTCGAAAAGTCTTTTTGGGTAAGAAGTAGACTAAGCAACTTTTACCGCGGGGCTGGCCATATAGAGATATTTGGGTAGGCGTAAACGTCAATGCACTTACACATTTGCTCCAGTTTGATTTTGTGCTATACGTAGCTATTACAATGTCTGTAAGTGAGCAGTTCAGCTCCAGCAAGCCATTAAATACTTTGTGATATGCCTTTCACTTGGTTTTAGCAGTTGAGACGACCGCAAGGATTGATGACGTACATTAGGCTGCCTTGTCGAGTCATATTTTGAGCTATAACGACCTAGGCGGGTGTCTTATTTTGATAAGAGGTATGTATATTTCATAATTACTTGCGGTCTTGTCAATTCTAAGAAGTGGTGGTCAAATCGATCCTCTTGTCTTCTAAGCAACTTGTATCTCAGCTATCCTACATCAGAGGCAAATGACGGGATTACTAGCCTCAAATCAGGTTATTATAGCGTCCTGATCCTCGCATAGATTCGTTTTAGAGTCAGTAAATTTGAAGACTTCGATGACATCAAAACAGCTTCTAAAAGCTGTCCTCATTTGCAGTTTTTCTACCTACCTAAACGACTCTTTTTTATGATTTATTCATCTGGGAACGGTTTCTGTTTGGGATCAGCGGGCCAGCAAAGCTGTTTAGCATCCCTGATTCTAGCATTAACTCAATTAGCTAGTAAATTAACCACTTAGTTGTACCGGTTTCTCTGATTGAGATTATTTTTGGTTCGTCCTTAAATCACATTGACCGCTTCGTTGCCGTAAGTATTCGGGTATTAAAAAGAAACATTTTAAAACAGTTATGTTTACGGTTTGCATTCCTTGCTTAATACATACATATATAAAGGTGTGAGGCACTCTAATCCACAAACAACATGAAGCATACTTACCATCGTCACAACGTCTGTATAACACATCGAGTGCATTGACAGATGAAAGATAAAGAAATAAAGTATGCCGAAGCGACGATTAGTTGTGCTGTTTGGTCAGTTAGAGGATTTATTAGAATTGTTGCTGCCACACTTAGCCAACAATAATAACATAAACTTTCATAAATACATAGGCATGTATGTATGTCCATAGGCGAGTAGGTAAAAGCGTGTTCATTTTTACCAGTTGGTTACGTAATATCTACACTTTTAGTGATACCATTTAATTTAGGTGTCTTTTTAACATTTTTCCAACCGACATGTGTGCTTTAAACGAAAGACTTAAGCAACGAACCTGCGGCGTGGACAAAACCATATCTCAACCATAATTGTTGATAATTTTAGGATATTTGGACTTCCAAAGGATTTTAAATGCTTCTACTATTTTTGGGCTTATCAGTCCTCTCGTGAAACTCAATTTCTTTACACCCCGACTCCCAGATATTGGATACTAATAGTTTGTCGCTTAAAGCAGCTAAATGATGTTTGGATGGAAGAACTGCTGCTGTTCGCTTTTATTACTGCGTAGTAGCCTGGGTACGCTGATATCGGGATACTTGGAATACCTTTTTTTTTGTATTGCGATTTTGCTCATACAAGAAATATTTTTAAGTATTTGTCGAATATTTCAATTCTATGGTTTACACAATTTTGTAATAAATTCCAAACCTTTCAATTACCGACAAAAATTCTCAAATTTTTGTGGTTTAGATTTAAAACTTAAAAGGGATAAACAAAAATATGTACATCAAAAAGTCGTATAGACAGCGAACATGTGAACTTTTCTCACAAAATGCATGACTACGCCGGAGCTCAGTAGGTAGGTGCACTGATTTGGGCACGTCGGTTTCAGTCCTAACATTTTTTAAAATAATAAAAAAAATGTTTAAAACATTTTCGGTTTAAAATTTTAATAATCTTTATTACGCGCATTTCTATGACAACCGGCGTAAATTTAATTCTAAGCCAAATTTGGTTTGATCATATATGTAGCCCCAAAAAGTTTTAAATTTAGGCTAAAATTTTTAGCCGTGTATTAGATAAGTTGATTGCTGTAATGAGAACAGAGTTCAAAAGGCGAAGTTCGCGGAATCTGCCAGTTATGAATTAAAAAATTCACAAAGAATAAAAACAATTCAATGTGCGTTTAGTTTTTTCTTTTGTCTTGAAAACCGCTTTCATATTTATTTAGACCACACTTAATAGTCCATGTAATCATAATGAAGTTTACATGCGAAGTGTTGTGTCTCTAACAGTCTACCTACCCTCTTAAACCCACCACCATTCGCTGGAATCGTGAATGACTTTGCTTGCGTACTTGTCGCAGAGCTGTCAATTAATTCTACATACAATTTGAGCTGGTGCGAACGACATTAATTCTTGCTACCCAATAACGATTTTTGGTCATTACGAATTGACGCTTGCGCATACGAAGCTGACAAAAAACTGTAACTGCAATATAAATTAAACAACGACGATTTTGGCGTTCATTAAAGGTTTTCACGCATACGACTGTGGGTTGTTTGCTCGATAGAGTCACTTGCCATTGGCAATACTGTGGAATTTTATTTATCGGCAGCCGTGCAGGCAGGGAGTTTTAAGGAAATGTTTTTTAAAATTATATCTTGCAGTAATGAATAAAGCTTTAGTAGCGATGCAAATAATATAGCTAAGTTGGTAAACTTGTGCATGTCAGACAAATTAGTGATAAGCCCAAAAATGTATTTTATAATAATTTGTTTGAGCGATATAACTCCGAGAAATTCAAGGGAGACCTTTTCTACCTTTTGGCCAAAGTTTTAAAGCTTGTTCTGAAGAGCTTTTCATAGAACAGGGAGACACCTGTTCCGGAATTCGAACCTGGGACCTGAGTTGTGATAGGCTGGCATACCACCAACAACCCTCGCACGAAAAATATTATAAAAAGTATAGGATAACTGCACTAGTATCCGGACACTCGCGTTTTTCTCATCTTTGACTTACACTCAATTTCTCACTATATAATCTGCCGCTACCTAACCTAATCTAACCTATGAAAATATAAACATTTCCAAATAATATGACGTATGTATAATTTGAATTTATAATATTCTTAGGATTAGCAAATTAAAAATCCAGACAAGTTCGATTTGTTCTACTTTCCCGACAGTTGAATTTCGTTTCCGGACACTTTTGGGTTAGTATTGGATTTGTTAGACATTTTTATGTACACTGTAGTTTTGTAAGGTATCTTTGAAACATAAACATTCCGTAAAACGGGAAGACGGGGAGTATTATGTTTTTATAGTTTTTACGTGAAATGCTTGATCATAGTTTTTGATCCTATCGGTCGCCATATTAAGACCTCAACTACATATTAGGATATCCACAGATATCCTAAGCTGCGGCTTATCTGATACTTATTTGGTTTGACCTTATAGTCTCGAAGGGCAGAAATGGCAATTTGTAGTTTCTGCATACTTTTCAGTATCCAGAAATCCGGTAACTAGAAATCATAGCAAATTTTGGTTTTAGTATCCGGGCAGTAATAATTTGTGCCGAAAAAATTATTTTTTTATTTATAGTACAAATATTTATTATATTACAAAGAAACATTTGAAATTTTTTTGTAATATTCTGATACATACTTGTTTAGGCACTTACTTTCCTTTTCCAAGTACTCTTAAAAACCATGTATATTTCCATTAGTGTTGTTATTTGAGACTATTTGTTACGGATTTGCTTATTAATCCCAAATCATTGACATAGTGTCACTAGCGCTGTCCGGAAACTGGTGCAGTTACCCTATGTGCGAAAAGTTTTGTAATAAAACTTTGGCGAGTTCCAATCAGTTATCCAGATCCAGATAAATATTTTGTATGTAGATGCAACAACAACGTTGTGATACTGATATTTGTCTGGATCAGTTTCGGATCCATTTAGAAGTTCTGTTCGTTTTCTTTTTCCTAGTAGATTTTTTGACAACTAATCCGTATTTACTTGATAGCACAGCCATACATATTTATATATACGCATATATACAAACAACTCTCATGCAACTCTTCCGTATCGTTGCGGTGAGATTTTGAACGTGATCATGGTCGTGATACTGATCTGGGGTCGAATTACGACATACGATTCCGTGATCGAATAAGAAATTTTTAAATGTCAATAGTTCTAAGCCGGTAATTTGGAATGACGTCATCAGTGAGTAATTGGCTGAAACTTTTTAAAAACTGGAAAGTTTCGAAGCTCGGTATGTGACTTTTGTGATCTCTATCTACTTTATCGAAATCCCGATGAAATTTTAATGACGTACATACATACATACATGACGACATAATGCATAGAATCGACTATGTTAATTTTGAGAACTTTTGAGTGTAAATTTTATCCATATATGGCATGAGCAATATTTGTGTCGTTCAGTGGATAAAGGGAATGAGTCCATTTTTGGCTTTCTTGACATTTCGCGTGGATACACTTCCTTTTATGACTAACTATGTATGGTAAAAATTTTACTTTCAAATTTCTAGGCAAACCTCTTTTAAAGTTAAAAATTTTTTTGTACGAAAAAAAAAATTTTTTTTTCAGTGGAAAAAGGGAATAAGTGCACGTGTGCAGTTATATTGCATTAATCACTTGTTAACTTTGCTTTTAATCATTCTTATTTCTTTCTATTTCTTGTCTCTCTTCGAGTTTTCGCTTGAATAGCCATACTCAAAGTCTATTGTATCCTCAAACTAGAGCTATAACAAAAGAAAAGAAAAAGGATATGATTGATTTATTAAGATATACTTTCTACAAAAACGTGAAAACAGTATCAAGTCAGAATGATCCTTCCCACGACGACATTATATTTTGTTATAATAAAAACTCATTTTAATAGGAGAAATTTTTAAAGTTATTTTTGTTTTCAAAAAAAAGAAATTTTTTTATGTTATTTTTTAAGTTCATTAAAAATAAAACTTTGCGAATGCTCAAATTCAAAACATAATTAATTTGCATTTTCACGGTATCGATATTAACAACAAAACTTTTGGTGGACTTATTCCCTTTTTCCACTAAAACCTGTATCAATAAAATGTATTTATATTATATTAACAGGGTTTGTGAACACATACACTTACATACTAACATTAAATTATTACAAATTGCAAAAGAAGTTCTAACAATTATTTTTGGAACATTACTTTTGAGTTTTGTGGTAACAATTATTTTTAATATCAACGTCAACTGTTTTGTCGGTTTTCTCCATTTCAAATTTTTGGACTCATTCCCTTTATCCACTGAACGACTCATTTGTTTTTTAGGTAAGTCATAATCTTAAACCTGCTGCGTGGATTGTAGTTTTTACTCTTGTAAATTGTCTACATTTTTAAAGATACTCGGATTTTATGATATTGGTATCATATTTTCAGATATTAAATAATCCTGATCAAGCTTCTAGTCCCCCAAATTAACCGTCCATCTAGAAATCGTACCAAAGCTTGGTGGTCATGGTACAGGAGCAACATATGTATGTATGAATGCGGCAACGGCAGCCTAATCTGTTCCAACTTATTTAATTGATATTAGCGATTTATTTTTTTCTATTTGCTTTACCATTTATAATGTGTACATAATACTAATTTTTCTATTTTTATTTATGTATTCACCACATTAAATAAAATAAACCTACCTACGCATCATGGTGAAAATGGACGGCCAATTTACCAAAGTTCATATTCATTCAGTTTTGCCAGTCATATAATATCAAGTGAATTTGCATGCCAACACGTTATTAAACGGTAAAATATGATTCAACGCAAAAAATACGAAATATTCTTTTTACAACACAGACAATTTATTCACCTTATTTTCCCAGTCAAATTTCGCAGTAGCGCAGGTGATAAACATATCGACAAAGAGGATAAAAAAATTATATATGTATATATAATTATTTATATACTCTCTTTGATATCGACTGGTAGCATTGAATTTGCACTTGCTAAATTATTGTAGAATAGAATTTTTCAACTTAAGACCATTTTGGCATATACTTTCGAAATAGTGAATACCAAATTTTCTAAAAAAGAAAGGGAATAAAACAAATCCAATGGGAACAGAATGGAACTCGAAAAACGAATGTATTCTAGGCGAAATTTTTTTAAGGTGTACGAGTCGTTTGAAACCGAAATAAATTACTTTAGAATAGAACTACAGAGTAAAAGTCCCGTTCGGTTGAAAATTTACTATTTTGAATCAGTAGTTGCATTCCAATCAGCTATCTAAATCAGTATGAAGATCTCACCGGAACTATACAGATCAGTTGTATGGGCGTTGTTTGTATATATGAGTATATATAAATATATATGACGGGGCTATCAAGCAAATACGGATTGGCTGTCGAAGAATATGCTATAAGAAACAAAACGAACAGAACTATTTGCATTGTTATTTTTAAACAAAATAAACATTTAAAGGTTTTCGTTACTCCAACTACAATTTTTTGTGTAAATACTATTACCTGCGCTATTACAATATTTGTTTCGGCGATGTCAAATGATGTACTTTAGATTTATGGATATCTGTTTTCACCACATATCAATGGTGAACTTTTTGTGATTTTCTCTTAAGGAGGATGTGTGCCAATCGGTAACTTTTTACTCAGAGGAAAAATTAGGTGAACAAATTTTCTATGGTGTACAAATATTTTGGATTTTGTTGTGCCAAATTAAATGGGAAATTTTGACATCTGAGAAAAGCATATGCAAAGGCAAATAGTCTGTGAATGAAATGTAAATTTACATATTTTTTCTACCATTATATTTGATATTTTTTGCTTTAAAATTTATTTTACCGTTTAATAACGTATTGGCATATAAATTTGAAATAGTATGAGTGACAATACCGAATGCATATATGTGTACACATTCACAGTTGTCAAAATTTTACCTAGCCCCATGGGCTAGGGGAAATTGTGACATTCGTATTCATCACAATAAATGTCAGAATTTTCTCCTGGACTGTCAAAATTTACTATTTTTAACCGATTGGCGCACAGCCAGAATGCCGAAATCAGCGAAAGGCACAGAAATTGCCTCTAATAAAAAATCTTAAATTTAGCGACTTGAGATGAGACAGACTTACAAAATACAGCTATTACATTCGCTGTTGGATCTTCTTTGATTTTTACGTTCTTTGGTCATTTCATGTTTTTGTTGCAAAGATTTAAGGTGTTGCCAAAATTGCAATAGGGAGTTCTGCGCAGAAATACTGTGGATGGCGTAGGCGGTGTTGGGCGTTATTTTGATAAGGGCGCCCAAAGTCGCACAGTTCTGCACATAAATTCCATTCCCCATTTGGGATCGGACCTGTGCCAATTCTCAGGTTTTTGCTAATAACTTTTTCTGAAACAAAATATTTCTTTTCCCCCTTGGGATTACAATTGCAATTTTTATGTTTACCATGTGTACCCATGTTTATGTTCGATTATTTCAAACAAATCAAATCGACTCATCGATTATTTGAAACAAAACGGAAACTGATCCGATGCCATATCTAATAATATTTTGTTACAAGCGTAGAGAAAACAGTGAAATTATAATGAAATGTGCAGTTTGGAACTGTGTAAATGACGACGGGCCTGCTAAAGTTAGCATTTTCCCATTTCCAAAAAGGAAGGAATATATTGATAGGTGGCTAAAGTTTTGTCAGTGCTCATCAAGTCTGTATAATAAAAAAACTTGGGGAGTTTGTATTGAGCATTTTAAAGAGGACGACATGATGGGTAAGTAAAGAGGGGCTGACTGTGCAGTATATCGTTTGTTTGTTTTTCAAAACTACGACCTTTCGGTCCAAAACCGGGAGCCTGATTCGTGGAATTTGTGTGCAGAACACCTTTCCCGCTATATCAATTACCCCTAGCCGCGCCAACACCAGCTACGCTAGCCCCACTATTTCTGTGCAGAACACCTTCTGGAGTCATCGGAGCGCTCTCTATGTCATCATGCAATTATCTCAATAGAATCGCCTTCGGATTTTATATGACGTTGACTACAGCTTTTACCTCCACGAGGAACCCACAGATTTTGTGGATTGTAATCGAAAGTCACCTTTGTTCAATTGAACAGAAAAAGATATGTTTAGTTGCATGAGGGGGCATACCACATGCAGGGTAAGGCTCAGTCTGGATTGATAAAGAGTTTAACCTGTTACAATATCCCGAACGAAATTGTGCCTGCATGACTCAAGTCAGACCCGAAGTACGAACCCTTCTTCGGCTATTTCAGGTAGTTGGATGTTGTTGTTAGCAGTGTTTCGCCCTGCCCAAAGAATCAGTTCACTCCATATTTTAACGGGAGTCCGAGGAAACGCGCAGTTTCAACAGGGTTGGACCAGAGTGATAATGGTGTTAGAAGAGTATGTTCAGTAGAACAGGAGAAGAGATGTTGTGTGTCATGAGGGGCCATACCGCATGCAGGACATGTGTTTGGTATGGTGGGGTTCGGTCTGGATATTGCAATAGGCTTAACTCCTATTTATCCAGCATGACTCTAGTTTCCCTCGGAAGGACACGTTCTTCCTAAGCAAGAACAGGTGGTCGGGATCTTTGGGATCTGCCCCAGAATCGGTGTGGAGGTCGATTAGGGATCAAACGGAAACGAGATGTCATGCCGGATCTCATCATAATGCTTTCTGAGATGTTTCCTTATGTCTCTGGGAGGCGGAGTTTCATCCAATAGTTGTCGGTTTGGATGACTAGGTCTATGACAGTGCAGAAGGAACTGCCTACTTAAAAGTTCCGCATGCTCTCGAACGTTGAGCATTTTAGCCTCCTGGTGGATTTGAGACTCAGACGATATAAGCAAACAGCCAGTTGCAATTTTGATGACGGTGTTTTGGTAGATCGTACATTTGAAGCTATTACGGTGGCATGACCAGCGAAGGTGAGGCTGTTGTCGAATGTAACCCCTAAGATTTTGGGGTGGTTGACAGTAGGTAGTGGTACACCATCAACGTGGGCATTCAACTCCTGCCCCATCTGCGCAGTCCATGTGGTAAATAGCATCGCTGTAGATTTGGTCGGTGACAGTGACAAGATCCCGTAGGCAGCCGTTCAATATTGTACACAGTTCGTCCGTGGAAGGACCCTTGCCCGTGGCCATCACGGTACAGTCGTCAGCGTACGAAACAATGGCGACCCCGTCTAAAGGGGGAGGTAGTCTCCAGATGTAGAAGTTAAACAGGAGGGGTGAAAGGACACCACCCTGCGGAACCCCCAGTCTGATTCTTCTAGGTATATATCTCTCGTTTCGGAACTTCACTGACGCTAGCCGACCGTTTGGATAATTGGCGGTCCATCGTTTAAGGCCGGCAGGAAGCGGTGTCCCTAAGGCATGGTTGACCGTGTCGAAAGCTTTCTATGGTTTGGTGGGTGGTGATTCAAGCCGAAATTGATCTGCGTCGTGATGGCAGTAATTTAGTTTGGTGGTAATTTAGTTACAGAGATCAAATAGCGAGTTAAGGTGATGCCGAATCTCATCATAGTGCTTACGGAGATGTTTCTTATATCTGTAGAAGGTGCTGCTTCAACCAATAGATGTCGGTTTGGATGACTTAGGTTGTGGCAGTTCAATAAAAACTGTCTACTCACGAACATTGATCATTTTAGCCTCTTAATGGAGGAGACTTAGATGACAAAAGCATTCCCTCAAATCATATATTATATATATTTAAAATCATATAATTTCTTAAGTTGTGTTGATTCCACACAAGGTCTCACACTCGTTTCTTTATATAACGTTAAAGTTAGCTCACCGTGCATTTCCTTAAAATTTTCTCCAAATTATGTTGTTTTTATTGTCTCACGCTAGTGATTTTACGGTAACCGACTTACCTCAACCGGCTATTTTGTGATATCCACCCATACCTGCTGTTTATGTCTTTTTTGACGCTTTTTCGAATATTTTAAATGAGTACTTATTCGAATTATTTATATCTATGTATGTATATTTACTTTTACAGAACTAAATAAAAAAAAGATCTTACGTCTGGGAGCAGTTCCGTGTATTAACAAAAATGAGAAATCAACCACTGCCAACAAAAACGAAAATCAGAAGACAAATCAACAGAAAAATAAAAGTTGTAATATCCCTGCCGTAAATGCATTCAATACAACTGATACCGATATAAATGTGAGGTATGAGGACGGCACTGCTCCCGTTGATCAGAATATCACAGAAGCCAGCGATGCCTCACTGCATACCGATGTAGATATAAAGTGTGAGTACCAAGACCTCGATGTGGAAGAAGAAAATACATTTCCACCTCAATCTAACGAATGCACTGTAAGCTCCGAAGAATGTGGCGCTTCTGATGAAGCATATGTTATAAACGAACTAGATGATGAGGATTCTTGCTCCAGCACAATTTTCGCATCCAACGAAAATACAAGAAATTGCAACCACAATAAACGGAAGCGTCCATCTAGGAAAAAGCACATGTAAGTAAAATTTATAAAATACTATCGAATTTTTACCATGATACGAATTTTTTCTCAAATGCAATAGCATCGTCTTTATATCGTTAAAGGAATTAATAATGATGTTCTTATGATGCGGCATCTATAGAAAACTTTCCTAGTAAACTTAAATAACAAGGTATAGTTGGTTTTATATGCGGAAATTTAGCAAAAAAAAAAAAAAGTGTGGGCATAGTTCAACCCTTTCCACTGATTCACACGGTGTGATCGATTAGGACCCCCAGCATCAACTCTGCTCCCCCTTCGTATTTCGGTTTAGTATGGTGAGGGCTTATACCTCATGAAGGGCAATGCCCTGGATAAGTAAGAGTTTAACTTGGTACAATATCCAGGTCCAAGTTCAAGGTCGATCTGTTCTCACCTTTCATGAGTATATTCTAAAACGCTTATCGTCGGTCTACATTTCGGTAAAACATCAATTGACTGTAAACCAGGGTTTGAAATACTGCATCAATATTAACTACTCCAGCAAAAATAAATTACCTCAATTATCTTGAAAACGGTATAGCAGATTTGGATGACTTGTGTGTGAAAAAAATAAATAACATCTTCCACCCAGACGTTGGCACCAAAAAATAATAATTCAAATTTTACTTTTCAGTCAGGTTCTGAAATTTAAGTGAAAATGAATCCTAAAACGAGTGAATTCAAATTTGGTGTTCTGAAAAACGAGTTTATCATCCACCATCATCGTTTTAAATTCACCCAAAAAATGAACGCACAGTTGCCACTGACAGAATAAAAATAATAAATATCAGATAAAAATTAAATTTAAATTGAAAAAATGAGTGCTACAACTACTCTTTCAGTTATTTTGGTAGAAATTCTCCAATTCAAATAGCAGTGATTTCTAACCGAATGTTTGATGTGAATTCGTTTTCCAGAACAATTGAATTCACAAGGAGGTCATTTTAGAACAGAACAGGGAACGCCAGATTCACAGTGAATTTGAATGATATTCAGTCGGAAGTGGATCGCAGAACCTGCCTGTTTATTATAAAATATGAAACTTATAGTCAAGACAACTTTTTTACTAATATTTTTGTTGTTGTTGTTAATTGAGTGGTGTCGACACATCTTCTTCGGTAAGGAAGGCGAAGATGGGTTATAAGAGGTAAAAGGCATCATATCCGTTAATCAACAAATTTATAAAATTTTTAGGAAAGAATTTTTTGGAGTATGCAGTTTTTTACATCATCCAATTTTAGTATAGATGGGTTATAAGAGGTAAAAGGCATCATATCCGTTAATCAACAAATTTATAAAATTTTTAGGAAAGAATTTTTTGGAGTATGCAGTTTTTTACATCATCCAATTTTAGTATAGATGGGTTATAAGAGGTAAAAGGAATCATATCCATTAATCAAACAATTTATTAAATTTTTAGGAAAGAATTTTTTGGAGTATGCAGTTTTTTACATCATCCAATTTTAGTATATTAAGGTGTTCCATCTTACATAAGTTCGTGCTGATTTGGCAATTTTTTTCTTTGAGACTTTTGTATTTTCCTCTTGTAGTCCTTTTAAATAACAAGTACGCAGGTGAAGTGCTCGCGCTCGACGTTATACCAGAACTGATTATTTAATCTCACTTTGAAATTGTACAACCAATATACATTCTTTACATGTACCATATATTACACGCACACACAGGTGCTCGAACGGGATAACTATGTCCCTTAACATACAAGCTAGAACGAATGTTCTAGTATAACAAAAGTTTGAATATAAAGAGAGTTAAACAATACATAAAGCGGCTGTTATATACATTAACGTACTAATACTACGTTTATTCGAGAGTTGGCTTGCTACACTCTATACAAGTTTATAAATGAAATTTCTAAAAGTACAACAGAAAATTCTATAGTAAAAAGTTTATCTACACGGGAGCGCCTCTTAGTATTGGTTTGACAAAAGTCCGAGCTTGATACGTTTTTTTAATTTATGAAAATCGCTTTTTGCCTCTTAAAATACTCTCCCTTAGGATCTATACACTCTTGCATGCGATGAAACCAATCTGAAAACAATTTTGCCACTCTCAGCGAGGCAGCGCAAACAAGTGATTTAAATGCTTCAACGGTCTCCAATGGAAAATGCTCGCCGCGCATTTTGTTTTGATATATCGAAATAGGAAGAAGTCATTGGTCGAAATGGACAAATGGATGTAGCTACTGTTTAAAAACTCTATTGCTCTTAACTGCATTTCGATCCTCGAATGCAACAGTCGCAACATTAGTGGTAACCAGAATGAAAACGGCAAACGACAAGCGGCATCTGTCAAATTATTTTTACACTTGTGGCTGTCGCCAGATTAAATCTAATTCTATTTTGACAAGCGGCAGATGGTGGCGTTTGGTTTTTTTGACAATAAAAACGAAAGGAAGAGTAAATAACTTATTATTTTAAATAAGTTATAATTATTACAGAATATGTCTCTTTCACACTTTTTACAACATTTTTTTATACTTTTCAAGATGATTCGCACCTGTCGCCCCTGCTCTCATTATAATCATGTCGTCAAGCTTTAGTTTTTCGTCGTTGTCGTTCGCCGCCGTCGTGTTCATTGTGGACGGGCCTATTGCCCATTTTTCTGAAGGAATAAGCAATCATTCTTTTTGAAACGCTATGTGTACGCAACAGTTTCGTAGGTTTAGTTTCATTTTGGAACACGAAGAGTATATTGCTGTTTAGTTTCAGGCGCATATGAATATATCCAAAATTCCCCACCTCATGATGTTTTAAACCGAATTTGAACTATCCTTGCACGACTTGACGCATGCCTGCTTTTAATTTCGCTTTAAATTGTGTGAGATGCAAAGCATCCTGGCATGTAAAAGTTATCTTTTTAGCTCATCCTTTATTTGAAAGTTTGTCAAAAATGTTGACCTTAACTCCTCAATTGAACTTAAGAGGTAACCTGCCGTTCTGCAATGGGTTCCATTAAATTATGTTGAAACTAATCAGGGCAGTTAAAATCCAAACTATCAACCGAATATGAGGAGGTTTTGAATCCGTTAATTTTTCTGGTGCTCCTTGTATACAGAAGTACAGTTTTTAAAAAACGTGAGATGTATGTAACCAAATTCGACGAAAGGGCTTGAGGTCTTAGTTATACTGCATATTTTGGTAATAGGGGTCATATATAAAAAAAAATAAAATAACGAAAAATGTAAGCAATTTTGACCAATTTAAGTTCAATAGTCGATAATTATAACATTTTTCCTTAGGTTAAAACAAACCACTAATAGGCGTCAATTTAGAACTATGGTGAGCATCTTGTCGGAGCGACCAGACATTGTGCGGGAATTTCGAAAGTGTTCAAGACAACATATGCAGAGCTTTTGGGACGATACGACTAAGCTACTAAATAGCCTTGGGCCTCCATTCAAAGACTCAGCAACATGGAAAAAAGTAAGTTCCTGAAGCCAAAGCAAATCTTGTGTAGAAATTTGGTGTGTTGTTTAGTATACTCGTACGTAAGTGCTTTGAAGGGTAATTGAAGTGTTTTTTTATTTTCAGGTTTGGCTGGATTACAAAAGCTACATTAAAAAGAAGGTTTATCCGAGAAAGGCAGCTGGCAAAGGGGACAGACGATTGCACACCTTCAGTGATTTGGAGAAAGTCGTTATAAGGATTTGTGAGTTCGGTACATCCAAGTCGGTGGCTCAGGAAATACCTATGGACCATTGTACTGAAAGCAAGGGCATTGTTACTTCTCCACCTGAGACACCAATATCGGCAGATAAACCTGACACCTTATTGCGAACTTCGCCACTGGATGAAATGCCCAGCGATTCCAAAAAGAGTATTGTTGATAGTAAAGATGACAACACTTTACCCGAAGATGACAAGACTTTTACGAAAGTAGAATGTGAAAACGCGAACGAATCGTTTTCAAATTCGGTAAAGGACTTTTATTCCGCCGGAACTACTAAAAACATTCAGGAAGTGCTCTTACCGTCACAACAACAACCACATCTGGTAAATGGCTTTTACTCTGCCGGAACTACTAAAAACTTTCAGGAAGTGCTCTTACCTTCACAACAACAACCGCATCCGGTAAATGACTTTTATTCCGCCGGAACTACTGAAAACTTTGAGGAAGTGCTCCTACCGTCACAACAACAGCCACATCCGGTAAATGACTTTTCTTCCTCCGTAGCTACTGACAACTTTCAGGAAGTGCTACTACCGTCACAACGTCAACCACAGAGAAAACCTGACACAACTACACGATCTCTTTTGCAAACGCAATTAAGTATACAGCAACACTTTTACAAGAAATCCACTGAGCTTTCAAAAAGAAACAATCAAAAATTGGACGAAATCGCAAGAAATCTTAGCACGATAAGCAAAGCTCATGAATCGTTTGCCAAAACACAGGCAGATATGTTGCAAGAGATGTGCCGTCATAACAGAGCTATGGAAGAATTGAAAAGGGAACAACTTGAGAGGGTAGCTAGGTTGGATCACCATAATAGTTAAACAAAATATGTATGTGTATATATGTATGTATATGTATGGGAGATTTATATATATAGATAAGTGCTACGATACTTTGTAAGACTTATAATTGTAGTCGTTTGTGTTTCTAGTGCCACGGTATCAATTCATAGTTTAACCCTGCCGTAGTCGTGGTCTACATATGAAGATACTATTGTTAAATGGTAGTTCCTTGAAATGCGTGCATCGATTCTATCTAAGAAAGAATGGCAGAAGTTATTTTTTTTTATTAGTATGAATGAATAAAACAGTTATAAGATTGATAAGAAGAACAAGAGCATTTAAATATTTATCTTTTGCTGTTTAGTTTGAAAATGGCGTGCGTACATACATATGTAGACCGCGAATCCAATGAGATCATATCGCACCATAAAAATAAAAGGGTCACAACACAAAAAAATTTAAGGTGGTTTTTTCGACATTAATCCTTTCACAAAAGCTTGATATATATAACAGTAGATTTTTTTCTTTATGATTAATATCTTCAAATAAACGGCTACCGTCCCGCTTGGTCTTATAAAAATAGAGCTAAGCTAGCGGAATCTAGAAGCGTTCAAAGCAAAGCACCTTTAATTTTGAGTTGTGACCCTTTTGTATTTAGGGTGCAATATCATCAACTTTGTACATATCGCTCGTTCTATTGTAAACAGAGTTAACTCCAAATTTTCATTTACATTATATTCAACGTTATAAAATAGTCATTGAACTAAAAATGGCAGAAATAGATGTATTTGTATCTGTGTATTATAAATTTTCGTAGCTTATCTGTTCAAAAGTTAACTAATTAGTTAATTAATCGAGTTCAGAGATACACCATCTGCTTTGGTTTTTAATGTTAAGTGAATCAGTTCTAAATAAATCTATATTCCACCAACAGACAAACATGTTCTCTGGTTTTGTTAGATCAAAAAGTGGTTTGATTTCGAGTTGATTCACTCTATTAGAAAATAAAAACGCATTATTTCAAAAACCCCATTTTCTTTTTTGTGTGAAACTGTAGTTCCGTTTTCCGTTTGTACCTATTTTTGTCTGAATAAATTTATTATAAAGTGAATTATGTCAGAATGAAAAAAGTTTGGATGGAATTCAGCATCACCCTCACATTAATATAAATATTTTGCTTATCAGTATACTAGCTTAGTACTTGTAGTTTGCCGTCATACCTTATAAATTGACGTGACCCTTCTAGTACTAACTACATTAGTCGTAAAAGTTAACTGTTTGAATAGACAAAACTTTATTTACGTTTTCCCAAAAAATAAAAATTTCGAGTTAACTCTGTTTACAATGGAACGAGCGATATGTATTTTGAACATGGATTGTAAAATTATTGGATTGATGTTCAAATCGGATTCAACGCGTTGATCTGAGCTCCTGTACTCATTAGAAACATTTATTGGTATTTATTTATTATGTATTGTAAAGTCCGTTTGGTATTAATTAATATTCAATCGATGAGGATATAAAGTCCGTTTGGTATTAATAAATATTCAATCGATGAGAATGTACAAATTATTTTTATTTGATATATTTATATTGTACTCAAAAACACAATTAAAATATTATTTTTCAAACATGTTGTTGTTGTTGTTGTTGTTAGCAGTGCTTCGCCCTGCCCAAAGGGCCAGAACACTCCTAGTTGTCATCGGGCTCTTCTAACGGAAGTCCAAGGAAACGCGCTGTTTCAACAGGGTTGGACCAAAGTGATAAGGGAGTTAGAAGAGTATGTTCCGAAGAACACGAAAAGAGATGTTGCGTGTCATGGGGGGCCATACCGCATGCAGGGCATGTGTTAGGTATGGTAGGGTTCAGTCTGGACAAATAGGAGTTCAGCCTATTGCAATATCCAGACCGAAGTTGAGCCAGCATGACTCTAGTCTCCCTCGGAAGGACACGTTCTTCCTCAGCAAGAACGGGTGGTTGGGCACCAATAACGGGGTTCACAGGCCGGGATCTGAGGGATCTGTCCACCGACTCAGTGTGGAGGTCCTTTAGGGCCCGCCTATGGTCCCGCAGATCAAACGGCAACGAGATGTGATGCCGGATCTCATCATAATGCTTCCGGAGATGCTTCCTTATGTCTCTAGGGGGCGGAGTTTCATCCAATAGCTGTCGATTTGGATGACTGGGACGGTGGCAGTTCAGAAGGAACTGCCTACTTAAAAGTTCCGCATGCTCGCGAACGTTGAGCATTTGAGCCTCCTGGTGGAGATGAGACTCAGGAGACATAAGCAAACAACCCGTTGCAGTTCTGATGGCGGTGTTTTGGCAGACCTGCAATTTCCTCCAGTGGGTGTCGTGAAGGTTAGGCGACCATATGGGCGCTGCATAATCAATAACCGGTCGGCCAATAGCCTTATAGGTGACCAGCAACGTTTCTTTGTCTTTGCCCCAAGTACTGCCGGCGAGTGACTTGAGGATCTTGTTGCGGCTTTGTACCTTTGAAGCTATTGCGGTGGCATGATTAGCGAAGGTGAGGCTATTGTCGAATGTAACCCCTAGAATTTTGGGGTGGTTGACAGTAGGTAGTGGAACACCATCTACGTGGACATTCAACTCCTGCCCCATCTGCGCATTCCACGTAGTGAATAGGGTCGCGGTCGATTTAGTCGGGGACAGTGTCAGGTTCCGCTCTGTGAAGAAGCAGGAAAGGTCGCGCAGGTAGTCATTAAGTCTCGTACAAAGTTCGTCTGTCGAAGGTCCTTTGCCCGTGGCCATCACGGTGCAGTCGTCAGCGTACGAAACGATGGAGACCCCCTCTGGTGGGGGAGGGAGGCTCGAGATGTAGAAGTTAAACAGAAGGGGTGAAAGAACACCACCCTGCGGAACCCCTTGTCTAATTCTTCGATTTCAAACATCAAAAGGAAAAGATCAATGATATCCGATCTTACAAAAATTACACAGTTGATACATAAACAAGTGTTTACAACTCGGCCAACCTGATTAAGACCGACCAAGGTCATATAACTTGAAACTAATAAATAAATATAAAATAACAATTACAACATTTTTATTTACTTTGTTATTCATTTAACTCTTCAGCAAAAACGGTATTACTAATATCTTTGATAAGCCACTTTCTCATTTTGTTAGCTTCAATAACTCCATCATAAGGTAATTGAGTTTGTTGGCAATTTTCTATGTCACGCACGACATACCTATCATTTCCCAATACCTTATGTACTGTTGATTTTTAGGTATGGGATACCGTTTAATCGCCTTTAAATGAGTACCAGTTAACGATATTCCCTTAGCACTAACTAAATATCCTAAATATTCAATTTCATTATAACAAAACTTACATTTGGTAAGATTCAACTTGAGTCCTTTCTGAGAAATTCGCCTCAAAACTAAATCCAATATCTCTTTATGTTTCTCAAAACCTTGTGAGGCTATTATTATATCATCCATATATATAGTTAATTCTTTTGAATCAATGAAGTCTCTAAATATAGTATTTATAAATCTTTGAAATGCGGCAGGTGCATTTTTCAATCCAAATGGCATTCTTAAATATTCATATTGTCCATTTGGTGTTACAAAAGATGTGTATGGAACGGACTCAGGAGAACTTGATGAAAACCACTTTTCAAGTCTAATACTGTAAATATCTTTTTCCCTTCCAAATACTCAATGCAATCGTCTATTAATGGCAAAGGATAGTTATCCCTTACCGTTATTTTATTCAATGCCCTATAATCTATACACATTCGCATTTTGCCTTTTTTTACTGAAACTATCGCAGAAGCATCCGGAGAGTTGCTAGGCCTAATATTCCCTCTTTAATCAATTCATCAATTTTATTTTGTACTCCACTTTTCTCTAAATAAGACAACCGTCGCGGAGTGCAAAAAAATGGCGTTTCAGTCGTCAAATGAATTTTCATCTCATAATCAAGTGGCTGAACTTCTATTTCATTCGAATTAATATAAGATTTTGTTATTACATCCTGCAACATTAATGCTTTTCTTTTTTCTAATTTAGGATTTATATTTAAATCAGGAAAATCAGGAAAATCAGGAAAAATATCAATACAAAATATCGTTTTTTTAGAGCTAATATTTCAATTTTCTTTTTAAATAGCTAACTGAGCTTAACTCTTCATCCACACGATCAGTGGGAATAGGGAAATATTCAAAAGCCTCTGTATTTTTGTCTGCAGACATGGCAAAATTTGCAGTTAAATTATTCTCAGCAAAATTTTAGGCACAGGAATATGTGCATCTTGAACAGAGACCTCAACAGCAGAAATATGAGCCGCAGAAGTATCAACAACAAAATTAATTAACGGTAGAACAACCGACGGCAGAAGCATTAACGGCAGTAGTATTAACGGCACACATAGCGGCAGAAGCATTAGCGGCAGAGGGATCAGCGGAAGAAGCATTAACGGCAGGGGGATCAGCGGCAGAGACACCAACGATAGACACACCAGCAAAAGAACGATCACGAATTTCTTTTGAACCATTCTTAACAATCACTGTACTCATATTCGGATACGTAGATATTGGCTCACCTGTAGCACCAACTATCTCCGCTGCCATGCGTTTGAGTTTCGAAAGCGTGACAGTTGGCGAGAACTCAACACCTGCATCATTTAGAATTTGAGCAAAACTTTCTCTTGCAGACGATGACATTTTTGAATTCGAAACTGAATCCGTTTGGTATTAATTAATATTCAATCGATGAGGATATAAAGACCGCTTGGTATTAATAAATATTCAATCGATGAGAATGTACAAATTATTTTTATTTGATATATGTATTTATATTGTACTCAAAAACACAATTAAAATATTATTTTTCAAACATCAAAAGGAAAAGATCAATGATATCCGATCTTAAAAAAACTACACAGTTGATACATAAACAAGTGTTTACAATATCAACAATTATTAATCTGATATCATTCCTGAAAAAATGGTAAAATTGCATTTTGGTGGTTAATGTTCTTAGATTATGTAATATCTTAGCACTAATTACTGTAAACAATTTTTTGAAGATAGCAAAAATGACCTCTCTGAACTTGGAAGACAACTTTTACGTAGCAATAAACAAACTATTGGGTAATTTGCCGTTAATTATCCGTGAAACAAAAAAATTTTCAGCGGCCCTGTTTTAGAAAATATCGTTTGCTCCCCTCATTTTTTGAAAATGACTTCAAGTTTTTACGCTATACGCATAATCAAAAATCTAACACTCCCATTTCCAGAGCCAAAATTTATTGGATTAGGCTGCATAACTTGAAAACTTGAAGTCCTTTCCAAAAAATAAAAACTGGTATAATTAAGTAGTGAATGCCTCTCGATGACAAAAGCCCAAAGAGGTTCATTCATTGTAAAATGACGTCGAAACCGGATGAAATTTCCAAAAATTTCAACTTCTGGCTTAAAAAACATAACATACTTTTTTCAAATAAATTAAACACTATATATTTCGAAAGTGTCAACAATTCTCTACCCAAAACCGTTGACAATTTTGAAATCGGTTGAAAATAGGTTTTTTAATGAATTTTTTTTATACCTGGGATAGACATATGGTACATATAATAATATAATACGGAAACCATGTGTGTGTCGCCAGTTTTCCTAATTTAGTTCGAAAGCATATTGAGCTCCGTACCATGAAAGCAGGCCAGAAACCATTGAAATTGAGTGGAGTTATATTTGTGTCTACAACAGTGGTGGCCAGAATTAAAATATCAATGCACGCGTGCATAGGCTACCTTTTGCTGCCGACGTCGATGCCATCGCACGCATAGTATCAATGAAGTCGTGTGGCGAAGTTCGGGAGAGTGGCCGATCAATCTTGCTTACTTTTATCAAGTAAGCATAGCGCTGAGCTCTCTCTGGCACACATACAAGCATAATTGCGCATGTGGTCGTTTGGCCACCACTGGTCTACAACAACCACATGAAAATGACAGCTAAATTTCAGCTTTAATTGCAAATATCTCTTCACCGGAATAAAATATCGGGTAATTCTTTACGACCGTACGTAACTGATAATACACCTCCAAAAATATCGAGAGAGGTATCAAAACGTTTGATTCAAAAGACGCGTTTTGACCTCTGTAACAAGAATCCGAATCCGGAAAACCAATATTTTCAGTAGTTTGTGAGATATTTGCAATCAAAGTTCAGAATTTTCTGTCATTTTCATGTGGTTGTTGTAATCACAAATAGCACTGTGAGAAAAGTGTGGGAACGGTGGCGTAGCCCAGGGTTATTTTTTGAACTGCGGCCGAAGGATCGGACCCCTATGTTTTTTGTTAATAACCTTTCACTGCACTAAAATATTTCTTTTCCGGTTTCGGATTCTTGTTATATAGGTCAAAACGCGTCTTTTGGTACCTCTCTCGATATTTTTGGAGGTGTATTAGCAGTTACGTACGGTCGTAAAGAATTACCAAATATCGGATTTCCCTCTTCATTGTTACCGAGGTCAAGACGAGTATCTCCCAAAAAAATTACCAAGCATGGAATAAAATTACCAACAAAATTATCCAAATAGAAAAACTACCAAGTTTGATGAAAAGCAATGAAACGGCAGCACTGGACATTCTCTTAGAAATGGTCGGTACTTGATAACATTTGCTACAATTGAAATATGTATTATCGATATTTGATACAAACGCACAATGCACAATTGTTTACAATGCCGCGCAAAAGCAGAATCGCATCAACTATAACAAATACTGTGCAAAAAGTGGAAAATAAACAGGAATCCTCGAAAGATAATAAAAGTACACAAAATTTACGTCGATCTTTGCGGTGTTTGAATTCTAATGTAAAAGAAATAAATTGTATAGCTCCAACTGTAAAAGAAACCTGCACAAAATTCGTGTCTAGTCGGCACACCAAAGGTAAAATCGGTATGTTGAATACAATGGTCGATTCGGGGGCTGGAACCTCTCTCAGAAGGCGAAGGGTGACAAAAGATAGCAAGGAAAATGCAGACGAAGTTGTTACGGCAGAGAAAATTACAAAAGTTGAATTCGTTAGTAAGGATAATGATGATGTCTTGCATATGGCAGAACCTTCCTGTGAACCAATGCAAGTGGATGGCGAGGAAATTGACAAAGTAGAATGTCTTGTATCGGTAGAAACCAAAGAAAATGTGGAGGTTAAAAATGTATCAAACGACGCAATTGAGAAAAATGAAAATCCATCTACTGAAATTATGCCACCATGTGAATCGCTGAATAAAGAAAGAAGTATGCCTAGAGCAGCTTCCATTGATAAATTAGCAACTCTATTCTCTAATTTATATCTTAACTCAGTGCAGCGCTTATGCTTACAATTTCCACCACGTTGTGCTGAAGATTTAGTATACTGCCGAAAACAGCATTTCCAGCATCGTTTCAATGAGATGGACAAGCCAAGCGAAGCACGTTTAATGCAATTGCGTTGTACTCTAAAGCAACAGCGATATCTTTCCTTTATAAATCTTGCATTAGATATGTGCCAACGGCATGAATTTCCCGGAGAGGACACGTTTACTAACTTAATAGAATTAATTTTGGTAAGTATTTAACAATAGCATGGTAGACCATTCCCATGAAACGCCTTTGCAGTTTCTAACCCTTTTACGTCTTGGAACGCGCAGATAACGCATGAGTTATCCACGTAGATGGAGTAACTCTACCCACTGTCAACCATTTACCAACGGCCTAACCTTCGCCAATCATAAAACTGCAATAGCCTTAAAGCTTCAGAGCCGCAGCAAAATCTTTAAGCCACTTGGAGCACTTTCTGGCACCAGACAACTGCTAGAGGATGTCTCCTTATGTCATCTGAGTCTCACCTCCATCAAGAGATATGATTTCTTACTGTTGGAGAGTACGCGACTCAGTTCAGACAATCCCTACCGCATTACCCTCACCCCTGCGGGTTAATGGCTTATAATATGCCCGAGATAGTCATACCAATTGTTGATCTAACCTCTCGATACAAAACTAATATTTTGCTGCACTGATCATACCAAACCGCTCTCGCGACAGTCGGGCAAGTACCGCAAAGGTTTTTACCTTCGGAAAGTGTTTTTGTCATTACAAACAACAACAACTGAACTACCATAACCCTAGTCACCAAAACCTCAATCTCTTGGTGTAGATCCCATCTAGAAACATACGGAAGCACCTTCATAAGCACTATACCATATACATTCTCTAATGACCTACTGATCGAATCGGCAGACTGATCCGTAAGTTCCCTGTTTTACAACCCAGTTGTACACATCCAACCACCTGAAAACAATTGGAATTTGAAAAGCGTCATGCGAATTTTCTAAAACGTCAATTGGATTTCGGAAAATTTAAGGTAAGCTGAAGTTACGCTTTCTATAATCCAATTTACATACGTTTTCTAAAATCCAGTTGTACATATATATCTCACGCTTTGCAATGGGCGTAATTGGATCTTAAAAAACTTTAGTTTGGCTCTGGAAAGTATGATTACATTTTTTTTTTTAATTATCTAAAATTATTAACGCTTTCTAAAATCCAACTGATAGTTATAAAATACAATTGCCGCTTTCTAAAACACAACTGGAAATGATGTAAACAGCAGAACTTCGATCTGGATATTGTAATAGGTTAAACTTCTACTTATCTAGACTGAACCCCACAATACCAAATACTTGCGTCCTATATCTCCTAGTGATACTAAATATCTTTTCACCTGTACAATTCAAGCTACTCTGCTAACATAAATACCACTATGGCCCAACCTTGTTGAAACTGCTCTTTTGCTTTGATTTCCATGAGAAACATCTCTTCTGGTACCAAGCGGTGGTCGTTGTAGTGCCAGAACTTCCCCATGCGGCATATCTATTCCTGGAATCAAACAGACATAACTATTGATTTACCGGATATACATAAATCCTCGGTTATCTCTCAAGGGCAAGTTCTGCCACAAGGATTCAAATTTCTCCTTTTCTTATCACTAATTTACGCTTTTACTAAAAATACCCGATTCATAGAGGAATTGAATTTACAAAGTAATTTGATTTAACCATAGGCTCCTTTTTCGTAATCAAAATCGTTCGCCAAAAAATACAAATCTCTTTTGATGTTTATTCATTCTTATCACTTTTTCCCAATAGAGTCTTAACCCGAAAACCGGAGATGCGTCGTTTATGCGCACATATTACCAATCCATAGAACTATTTAGTTACATGGTTCGAACGTTTCCGCCTTGTTGGAGAGCTACTCACACTGCCTACATTGGTTTCTTTCAAAGGCCGCTGGATGCCGAAAAAATTAATCATAACAAATCTAAAGGCGACAATCGCTTATCCAGATCAAAAAAAGTTTTCGATATTATACTTGATTTAACGGAAATTATACTTAACGAATGTACTACTGATGAGCTTTCAATGATGAATGAACCCACAACACCCAATAATGACAACAAATTAGAAGGATCAATTGTGACAGAAACTCCTAATAGTGAACCGTTTGATCATCATAAATGGGAAGAGCGTGATACTCGTTTAAATACTTACACAGCACTAAAGTCTACTGAACGTATAGAGCGATTATTTATTGTGCTACGTCTAATATTGCAAATACTTGAGAATGATTTTGTTATGTGGATGTTGCATCATTACCGCAAAAATAAGAGTTGGCTATTCTATAACGATAGCCGACCATTAGCAGTATTCGTGTTTGGTATGACAGAAGAGGCTCATTTGAGTGCATTGGGAAGACAACTTTTCCTCCTATTCGCTTTAGCTGTTAATAAGGAACTCAATATAAACTACTTAAAAATACTTGAGGTATGTTATGTTTGTAACATCTGTTTTTTTGTGTGTTAGTTATTGAGTTTTGTTTCTTTTTTAATATTCTGCAGCGCTATATAGCACTTCTAATGGTTATAAGTAATACAGCAGATATAGAACACACTGTGCTCGGTGTAAAATTTCCGCAACTCGGGCCGAATACCAAACAAATTATATTGGATTTCTTTCGAAAATTCAAAGGTATGTGTAAAAGCACACGATCACTCTGAAAAGTGTAATTGGATTTAGTTTATTCATACACAAACATATTCTTGTTTAACATATAGTACTGACAATAAAAAGTAATACCTTCACTATCTTGCAGATCGCAATTTGAATTCATCCCTTAAAAATTATATAAATGCCATCAATGTCTTACGCATACCATATGTTCGTTTCACATTTATTGACCAATTTTTGCAAATGTTTGGCTTTTTATATGCGGATGAATTTTCACCAGAAAAAGTATTTAATTATATACGGAAAAAACGTTGGCTAAAACATAAGAAGCAAGCTGAACTACATGCAGTAGAAGAAGGTGTTGATGATTCTGATGAAATCTCATGTGAACAACATCTTTCACTGTTATTGGAAGCCTTGAAAGCCTATTGTGATTGGCATGCTTCCAAGGAATTTATGCAAATAATTTTAAATAAACGCAGTGTAAGCAGTTTAAAAATCACTGCACATTCGGTACATCACGCCCCAATTGCTTACGGAGGTCTATTGAATTTAGCACGTATGGAGAATGATATTGTACAACTGGAAGAAAAACTTAGAAAGACTGTGCGTGTTGCAAAGCCAGTTATTGATTTACCGTTAATGGATATATGTATTGATCAGGATTTGAGAATGAAATATCGTACAGATCTAAAATTTTTAAATGCGTTGCAACAGAGGATTGCCGAGCAAAGTCTTGCACATCCGGAGATTGACTTTAGTGCGTGGCAAGAATTTTTAGTTGATTTTAAAGTCGACTAATATTCAAGCATGGTAAAAGAGTTTAAAAAAAGATTACATCAAAGAAGCAAAAGAAACAAAAAAATATTTAAATTTTTGCTGTCGCCATTAAGAAGTTATTAAATCATTTTGTTAATATGCTAATACTCAGCATTTGCCCAGTTCATAAGGGAACCTATTTTGTTGCCGATTCGAAAGTGGTGGATTCTATTCGATTTTCATTTCAAATTAAAGATTCTAGAGCAACACTGGCATTTTCGACCGACAGATTTTTCAAAAATTGCATTAAGTTTTACGGATATGCAATTATCACAAAATACAAATCGTTGTTTTAAAGTGTTAATATTTCGAAGGTTTTTTTTAGACATAGTCGAAAATTTGCCTTTGAAGTAACAAATTGCAAAAAACTGAAACCTATAAAATTTATTTTCGAATCGGTTTAAAATATGGTGCCATAAAAAAGAATGATGCTTTACAAATACGTATGTATGTACATATTTAATTTTTTTGTTATTTATAACGAGTTGTTTTTAAATACTAGCTAATAAGTATTAACTGAAATAAAACAGTTGCAAAATGTTACTCATGATATGGAGACACATTATACTACAATTTGTGGAGTCATATTCTATAAATTCATTGAGACTAGTATATCCCGTGGTCGAAAATCGACCACCTTAAATTAGTATAACTTACTAAATCCTATGTTTACCACTACCATCAGCGGCATCTACAACCCAGTAGATAAAGTCTCTGATTCACAATGGCGTTGCAGTACAATTTGATTTTTTTGTGCATTCAGAATGGTTTATTTAAAAAAATTAATTCTTATAAGATACGCTTAAACAAAAGCACTGCTGTAATTAATATATAGTTTCGCATGTAGAGGTAAGCCACACCTTTAAAACGATACCTTACTTATTAATATTGGTTCGAAATGAGAGCAGAAAATTAGGAGCAAACACAAAATGACCTTACAGAAATAATATATATGATTGGAAAGAATACATCTTGGCTTTGTTACTACAGCCCATTCAATATTTACACGTCCTATACATTTATACCTATACCTATACCGATAATAGTATTATAAGGTTCACAATACAAACAAATGCCTATCTTGGATGAAAAAATTATTATGCTTTTTTCGTTTTTTTGTACCAACCATTTTGTTGATTTTGCAAGTATTATGACTATGAATGAGTTCAAGGCCATTAATAATAATTTCTATGATGAAAGTTATTATTGTTTCACTTTTTTATAATATATTTAGTTAATACAAATTTTTTAATTGAATGGAAATTTCTTTTATCTAGAGATAACCGCCATGGCTTCTCTCATAGACCCACTTGGGAAGCTGCTAGACTTCACTCATCAGATCATTAAGCTTTTTTGTTCTCAACTCCTTATTCAATTCCCTTTACCATTTACATGTTCAAAACCGACATCTGCCAGTCAGTTTTCGATCATGATGCATTTGTTGAATACCTGCTTTCAATGCCACAGAATGCTAGCGGATAAGAGGAGGAACACAAAGATTATTACTGTTTTATTTTTTAATAATCCATTTTATTATGATTTAAAGAAAAGTAAAGACTTAGAGACAGCCGTCATAGCTTTTCTTATAGTTACTTTTCGAGGCTGCTAGGCATTTCTATCAGAGAAAACTATGGCACAAGAGGCCCCGAAATGTTGAACGTTTGACATAAATCTTTTCTAGCAAACGCAGCGAGTCCAGTCTTTCGGGTATTCGGGATGGGAAATATGTTCTAAAAACCAAGGTTTTTTTGACCAGGTCACATCAATGACCCAGTCTATCAAGATCAGAGTGAAGAAAAGTTCTATATATCTGTGGTCATAAGCGATAACAACCTAACTCGACTTAAGAAATTAGACCAATTGAAATTTCTTCTGGTGATTTTTTGTAACTAAACTGCTTTATAACTTAAGCAAATATATTGGATTTAATTGTTTATAAATAAAATAATAAAAGACCAATGAAAGTCTGGAAAAATGTCTCGATGTTGCTATTCAAAATCGCCCGCAAAAATTTCAACTGGTCTAATTTCCTAAGTCGACTTAGGCTGTTATTGCTTATGACCACAGATATATAGGACTAGATAGTATATCACTAATGGACAGCAAAAACAGAATGGGGCCAAGATGGCTACCTTGAGGTACTCCAGAAGATACATCAATAACATTAGATAGCGCATTCTGAAAAACTACTCCTTGTGCGTTGTAAAGAGGATATCGGGAGCGGGTGAGACTAGGTTGAAACAAGTTTATGAATAACTAACGAATTGTATACTTTGTTAAACGTTTTATAACATATAACATCTGTGTGCATATTTCCTCTGAGCGCTTTTGAAATGTGGATTGTGAGTTCAATAATGAATAATATTTTACTACTTGTTATAATCTATATATGTATGTATATAAAATTCAAATTATGTATCTATCTATGTATATATGGAGACACTTGGCTCCTAAAGGGGGCGTGGCACCTCCAATAAAAACTTAATTTTACAAGCTGAATATCTCTAAAAGGATTTAAGGCAGGGACCTGGAAATTGGTAAAGAGCTATATGCATTTTTGACCATAAAAGTGGGCGTTATCGGAAAAGGGGGCGTGGTACCTCCCGTACAAACTTAATTTTCGAGCTGATAAGCGTTTAAAGTTGGGAACTGAAAATTGATCAAGAGATTAACGATATCAATAGCTCTATGTGGCGTGTTCCCGTGTAGGAAAACCGTCCTCGCTATTTATTTACGCTCCGGGACAGAAAACTTAAAAATTTGTGTATCGTGCAGTTAAGACTGAATAGTAAAATTATATATGAAGGGTTCAGAACCAAATGGATCTAAGTGACTCCGAAATTGATTTGAGATATTCAAGTTTAAAGTTTACTGCTTTTTGAAAATTCTATGTAAAATCTGGGTAGGGCGTTTATTGTATGGGAAATAGATGGCACTACAATCAGCCACGTTGTGCTAATCAACGCAGATGTTCCTCCCGTGAAAAGGGACGCCACCGCTCGCGGTTTCTCCATTTTGTGCAACGAATAAACGACTGGCTACCTATGTTGGATGGCCAAAACCGCCCACATGGTTAGACGTCCATTAAAGGAAGGAAAATAGCTTTCTTATTTTAATATTTCTGATGTTTATTCTCTTAAGATAAATAATCAGGTGTGATTTTAATATTTTTTTTTATTTTATTTATAATCAATTTTCAATTCATGTCTTATGACAACTAATAAAATAAATCGTTACAAATGAAAATGCCATCTAATGATTTTGATTACTATTTGTAATCAAAACTTAACATCTCTGCGTAACAAAATCTTAATTTCCTCCATACATATTGTATAATACATAACCAACATATGTACGTACATATATGACGAGTATAATTTACATTTATTTTGTATGTTATGTATCTAAAATAGCACTAACTCTTTGAATTACAAATTTTTTGCACAATCGCAACAGCACAGTGAAGTATTTTTTCCTGTATTTAAGTATATACCGTCTATATTTAGGATATTTAATTATTATTTTATTACAATTTTTGTTTAGAATCATCATATTAATATCATCATTAATATATCTTTCGTATACTTTAAGTTGTTCGAGTGTTATTTTAGTCTTCCTTAAGCTTTTATAGAAAATCATGAGAATTAAGAAAACTGATGGAGATTTTTCTAACTAGTTTAAGTCAGAGATCATGATAGATACATACATATATCGAGCTATCGAACTATATCCGACTGAAATAACTTAAGCAACAAAACGAAAATTGTATAGTATAAAATTCATATTATTGAAAAAAAAGCGGATCGGTTCCCATACAAAAAAAGGGTTTCCAGTCCACCCCTAGGATTAAAGATATTTTGAAGGCGATCCCAAAAAAATTTTTTTTTTTTTGCCACGCCCCCCCCGATGGGCTATTTACTTTTTTGACACTACGTCGCCATTTTAAGTCCGATTTTAATGAGCCGTACACCGTTGTTCATGGCTTGGAAGCCACCACAATTCTTACCTTAATCATTTTTTATTCCGAGTTCAAATTCTAGTAGTGACTGTCGGTATCTAGTTTCACATTATACCTAAATTCCAATTTTTTTTAGTCTGTCGAAAAGGCCTTTAAATTCTGTGAAACTTTTTCTTGAAAATGATTAAGGTAAGAATTGTGGCGGCTTCCAAGCCAGAAACAGCGGTGTACGGCTCATTAAAATCCGACTTAAAATGGCGACGTAGTGTCAAAAAAAGTAAATAGCCCATCGGGGGGGCGTGGCAAAAAAAAAAAATTTTTTGGGATCGCCTTTAAAATATCTTTAATCCTAGGGGTGGACTGGAAACACTTTTTTCGTCGATCCACCTTAATGTACATACCAGTGGCGGATCCAGGATTTTGGGTTCAAAATTTTTTTATAAAATTTCGAGGATATCTTTTATCCACAGTTCCTGAAAAATTTGACTTTAAATTCCGAAAACCCCCGACCCTGATATATATGTACTTAGATACGTATACTATATGAACTTTTCAACTTACTGTCGAATTTATTCACGTGTGAATGACTAGCATGTCCTTTCCAAATAGCAATATTGAACTTTTATAGTTTGATATTTAGAAGCACGTCAAACCGAACCAAGGCTTCGAAAACCCAATCTAAAATTTTAAGCTGATTTGTTGAAAGCTATTAGGCATCGGATAGTGTCCACGAGTACGACACTTTCAAAGCCTGCTTTAAAGTAAATTGACAAGTTAATCTCTAAGTCGATCAATAAAGGTCACGTTCTGTAAATCGCCCTTCACCCTCGCCACGATCTATTTTGGTTTTTTAAGTTATGCCATGGGTGAGTATATTAGAATATAAAGAAAATTTACTTATCCGCTAAATGCCTATCTACACACGCCCTTAAGTGCAACGGTAAGAAGACGCCTCTACTTGGCTGTATGTTAGGGGCAATAATCCCTTAGAAGGGATCTTATTTTAAATAACGAAAAGAATTGCCGGAAAAGTCGACCAACACCCATTGAAATACGTTATCACACAGGAATTAACATTTATGTAGCTTTTCAAGGCATCCACTTTTCCTTTGAGGGATGTAATGTGAAATTCGAGAGTACTTTTACGATACCTTGTTATGTCATTGGAAATATTTTAACTACACATTCAATTCCTTCCTAAAGTATTGGGGAAGAATCTACATTAATGTATAATGTTTTTCAAATACCAAAAAAAAATTATTTCTACTGGAGTATCAAGTAGAAATAACATTTAGTAATTTTTTTTTCGAGGAATTGAAATGTATTAACTTTTCGAATTACAGAGGAATGTAATTGTAATTGAATGGAATTGAACTATTGACCCTTTTTACCTAAAATATACTTCTGTCGTTTTCAGCTTAACCTCAAAGAGTTGCAATTTGTACTAAGAAAATCACAACTCAAGTTCAGAATTTCGATTTTATGTTCCGCAAGCTACAACTTATATTTAGTTGAAATTTTCTGAATTTGAGTTGTATGTAGTTTTCTTAATTAAAAACAGGTAAAGTGCATTGAAAAACCCACTTCATTTTGAGTTAGTTACGCACTCCTCTACCGAATTCGCTTGAAGCATTCAAGAACTATCATGGGCCGATGGCAATACAATCACTTGATAAGTTCGAGGGTGTAGCCAGGGAGAGGGGAAGGGCGTAGGTGGTGGGCTGTTCTATTACTTTAGAAGGCCAAATTTATTGAAACATTGTTGGACTTATCAATAACCGATAGTATAATTAGTATCACCAGTAGTGAAATTCACTAACTTATAACGATGCGATATAATATTATTGTTGTTTACCTAACGACACAGCTGATCGCGAATAAACGAATATCGTTAAAAAATAGTGTCGACTGCGTATTTCGCTGTGGAAGTTAGTCAACTCCACCACAGGATACAATTTTATTTACCGTTGAACTAAATATCTATGTACTCGTACATGGTTTAAAACCCTAAAATACCGCGCTAAAAAATAAAAAATAACAAATAGTTCAAAAAAAACTATAAAAAACGCTTTAAGGATAAGTTAAAGTAAGATCTCAGAAGTAATGAATAATTTATGAATATGTAGTAAACACAGCGCTGTCTTCGGCTGATCCGAAGGCTTTATACTTTACATAAATACGAATACCGATTTTCACTTTCCGATAGTTGTTTACAATAAGTACAAACTCTGCCGAATTCGTAGCTCTTACCTGTTCAATATTGTTCAGTGAAAGACTATCACCCCTATTGCGAGTGTCGACTTGCAGCAGAATATAATTTTCCTAAATATTGATGCGCTTTTTCTTCTATCATTTCATTTTGTGGCATTTTCCATCGGGCAGAGACGAAAAAATTAGCCGGTATGGTCTTTTCGCTATTCGAACCAAATGTTTATGCTTATTTTTTTCTTATATTGTTGCTAGTTTTTGTTCGTTGATCTTGCTAAGGAAGTGATAGATCCACCTACTGATGTAATCATCTAGGAGTCTTTCTAAAGTTTTAGAATTATTCGGAAGTACCCAAAACTTCCATGATTCGGTATACAATTGAGCTTTAGGTATGTAGCTTACAAATATGATGCAGTTATTAGGGGGTGAATACCATCTAGTTACGACAACTTCATCATTTATTGGCGCTTAACTAGGTGATTTATGCTGCTGTGTATCAAAGACACGCTCATAAAGGTAAAATCCGCAACTGTTTTCTCGCGAATCGATTCGCACTCCCTCCGCAAAGCATCCGTCGGTTATCGTAATAGTCATGAATATCTGAACAATGACCAAACCTTTTCAGCACCTGCCGTGCAGGGATAAGCAGAATTATCATCATTGATTTTTTGGCGCTGCAAAGAAGGAGGAAATGGGAAGCAACAGATAAAATCGCTCCTAAGGGTAGCTCGCCAAAAAATCAGCGAAGAAACTAGTAAACTTTGGCAAGAGCGCAGGGAAAGTGAACTCCGGGGCAAATTAAACTTACTTTAAGACATGGGTCACTAGAAACTTTGGTGAGATTAACTATGGTGTCCCCCAAATGCTCTCGGGGTACGGGAAATACCCGGTTGGTACGGCCCCAACTGTGGTACATTTGTCATTCGTTCATCCCCACCCGCAGTACAAAATAAAATAAAAAACACAGAATAAAAGTTTCGAAACCGTAACAGTAACCGAAATCAAACCCAAAACTTAATCCGAATTAATAATAAAAGTAACATTTTTAAAGTTGCAATCGAAATACAAATCGGAGATTCATATTTGATTTTCAGGCATACCATGCGCTAAATATAATACTCTATGTATGGGTTCCAGTTTTGTAGTTTTTTCATTAAAAAAACTTCTTTCACACTTCGGAGCTAATTACGAGAATGTGACTACATATTTGAATCTCATCGGAAAACTTTCAAAAGTATATTGTAATGCTAAGATCAGCTTTTTGATTTTGTGACCAGTGTAAGTATTAAGCTTTTGGAAGTTGGCATCTCCAAATGGTAGTAAATAAAAAAACGACACCCCATTCATTTTTCCATGTTTGTCCCGGGAAAATAGTTTGTTTGTCCACCCTTTGTTCAAAAGTTATTTAAAAAAAAAAACTTTTTCTTGCGAGAGCACGCGGAGCTGTTGTTAATGCGTATGATAAAGGGACTTACTCCAACTTCAATAAAGCCGACTGGGAGAGTTTTCTCACCACCAAAGAGAGCGCCTTCGCTACTCTCCCCACCCCGTCTGACGTACGAGAAGGGGAAAAGGCGTTTCGAATGGCCCTAATTTCAGCCTCCCATCAACACATTCCGTCAGGTAGAATAAAGGAAGTGCGTCCATTCTTCGCCCGATATCACTCCTCTCGCAGTAGTGAAAGTGATGGAATCTATCTTATTACCATATTTCACCGCTAATTTGCGACTTGCCGAACATCAGCAACGTTTTCGCAAAAACCACAGCACCACCACCGCGCTGAAAGCCATCACCACTCAGATAGGGGACGGACTAAACCAAAAGCGTCCAAACCACAGGACAGTGCCAGTTGCGCTTGACTTGGCCAAAGCTTTTGACACGGTCAACCATGCACAACTATTGAAAGACCTGGAAGACTCGTCCCTTCCCCCTGTCTTAAACGTTGGACTGCTACCCAGAATAGTTCAACAAGGGGTGCCACAGGGTGGTGTCCTATCCCCGTTCCTGTTTAACTATTATATATCGAAACTCCCCCCCCACAGGGGGCGTCTCGATCGTCTCTTAGGCCGACGACAGGCCCCTCCATTGAAGAACTCTGCTCTCGCATAAATTCATACCTTTCAGCCGTGACCGAATTTTTCGCTGGGAGAAACCTGGCATTGCCCCCGAATAAGTCCTCGGCCACCCTATTCACGACGTGGACAACGCAAGTGAACATGAGATCCGTCACCTGATTTCCACGCCGTTTGATCCTAATGTGTACCGGCAGGCCCTCACCCTCATCCACACCAATTCGGTAAATTCGTTTGTCAGCTCTCTCCCAGCGAACGCCGTTCTTTAGGCAACAACACCACCCGTTGCCGAAGAGGAGCGCGATCTGCTTAGGGCGTTAGAAGAGTTTGATATTACTGGGTAAGATACTGACTACTTAGGTAGAGCTAAGTAGCGCTACAACAACAACAACATAAATGGACTAGAACAACGAACTCGGAGGACAAAAAGCCAGCGCACTGTGAGCTTAATGGTTAGCGGCGCGTGCTAAAATTTATCTGATAAGTGAAGTCTTGCATCTTCCGAAATGGATCTAAAAGAAAAGCTATGGCGGTTGTCTTTAAATTGTTCCTTCTCTGTCCAATTAAAAGCTTTAATAAATAAATTAATTATAAAAAAAATATAAGAATAAAAATTTTCATTATAAAAAGGATTGTTAGTGGCCTTGAGCTCATTCACAGAAATAACATTTTTAGAAATAGAAATGCAAATTTTCCATTTTTTGTCGCCATTCTCATCTAAAAATTTATACGAAAAGAATTTGAAATAGCCTAAAAATTTGTTCGAAGTGTTCCTAAAAAGTAAGCCAACTTTTAAACAAATTAATACCAAAAACGCTAAATATAAGCTTTAAATTTTTTCTAAGTTTTTGGTTATTACTACAATTTCCATAACTAAACTAAAAAACCTATCAAAAAACAAGAAAATAAAATATGTACCAAAATGTTTTCCAATGTCAGCTATATACACATATTTAGTGTTTTGTAGCGGGATTGTTATCATAGCAAACCAGACAAACGTGGGCGAACAATTAAGCCAGTTGACAAAAAATAATTTTTCTTTTGGAAAAAACTTTTGAACAAAGGGTGGAAAAACGATGGACAAACGAATGGTGTGTGGTTTTTTTATTTACTCCCATTTAGAGATGCCAACTTCACAAAGCTTAATTCTGTTGTCATAAGCGATAAGAACCTAACTCGACTTGAGAAATTATACCAATTGAAATTTCTTATGGCGATTTTTTGTACAAAAACTGCTTTATAACTTAGGCAAACATATTGGATTTAATTGTTTAAAAACAAAGTATGTAATAAAGAATCAAAATCGCCAGCAAAAATTTCAACTGGTCTAATTTCTATGCTGTTATTGCTTATGACCACAGAATTATTGTGTATGTACTTCGCGGCCTGTCAATTATTATCAGGGGAACCTAAAGACAGTTATGATTTGTCTACATCCATAGAGCTGACATCGAATTTTTTTAGGCGCGTATTGTGGTATGCCATATATTTTAGAACTGCGACCAGAGTCACATTGTGCCCCATATCGTTCACAACACCTCATAGAAGCCGACTTAGGAATTCTTATTATTTCTCTTGGCTTGAGGGTTTGCAATGGGGCCATTGCATCACAGTTTGCTTGTTTGAGTTCTTTGTCAAATAAAAATAAAAAAAGGTTAACTTGCAAAAGCCTGACGTTTATATAAATCACCAAAAGCAACATAGAATCTATTGGTAAGACTCAAACTAAGAGTAATTTAATTAATCAAACTTCATTTAACGATGGGGACATATGTTTTAACGAAATGAAAATCCAAACAAAAACAGAAGTCCAATTTTTTTACTTAAAATTTTATGTGTAGTCTCAAAAGCATTGTTTGTTTACAATTGGAAATTATTAACATATACATACATATATCCGTACTTATTAATCGTATATGTTATAAGGTTTACACATAAGCAATTGTCTAAAGTATTTTCGATATTTCTTTTTTTACAAAATAAAAGGAAAAGGTTCGCAGTGCTGGTAAAACTTTGATTTATTAAATAATAGTATTAATATTTTTTATTACTTATTATCAGTTTCAGTTTTCAGTTGGGCCAGTTCCTTTGACTATCATCACATAGCCAAAAGAGATGACGACTAACCGTAATTTTAGAGCTTCTTCCAAACAAAATTACGAGTCTTCTTTCCTCATCTATGTCTATTCACTTCTTTTTAAATAGGCAGCGATGCCTCCGTACGATTACTAAAACATTTAAACGTACTTTTTTGTTTGGTCGTACAACAAATCTTACAAATATCGCTAGTTTTACCACTTCAATTGTTTAAATTGTTATTTTTATTTTGTTTAAATCTAATTTTACTTTTACTAAAAGTGTATGTATCTATGTATGTAGTAATTAAGCAAGTATTTGTATAGTATATACATTTACTTTCACATATTTTTGATACTCTCTTTTCTTCTAATGTATGTATATATACTTGTATATTTGTATATGTATTTAATATACTTTAATTCAGTTTTTGTGTTTAAGCGCTGGACACTCAATATTCATAAATGACTTTTTAATTGTTAGTTTTGTTTTCTTTTCATGTCGCAGCAGACGATGATTACCACTGCAAACTACTTACATACATATATAACTACATTGATATTAATGTGCGGCACATGCACAAACTTTTAAAAAGCTTGAGGCATTTTATGCCATACAAAAGCATCTACTAATATTTTACAGGCCCAAAGGTGATGATTAAATTCACAATTTCTGTAATATCTTTTAACAAAGCAGTCATTTTTTTTAACTGTTGACTATTCAAACGATGTTTAATGATGAAATAAAAATAGTAAATAAGCGCCATATTTTTGAATATGAGTATAGCATACAAGGGACAATCATATTATGTATATTGAACGAGTGTCAGCAATTTTAATAAACAAAAACCGCAAGGAAACTGGAGATTTATTAAAAAAACCTAGGCCTTTCAATCCAATGTGACTCGACACCCTGTGCATGGTTGTCATTTTGCTACAAAAGAAAAAAATGATTATTATTTTTAGTATAATTTAGAGTTCTCTTGTTATCAAAAAAAGGAAATCAATTTAACAACTATATTAGTTTCACTGTGCCAGTGTACGCCAACATATACAAATTAATTTATATTTATATAAATTTCATTAAACAACAAAATAGTTGAAATTTGTGTAACTTTATATCTACAAAAATTCAGTAAACTTTACATCTACGCTTAGTTATAAATTAAAATTTACCGTAGTAAGGTATTGTTTCATATACATTTTCATTCTAAATTTTGTGTTTTTAGCGAAAAACTTAAAGCAATACAGAACAATCAACTTCCAGGTTTTCAGTGTTATTATAAAGTAGATTCTACGCTTCAAGTATGTTAAACAAGTCTCTTTTGCTGTGTTATTAACTAAAATACAAAATATGCCTTTATAATAAATTTAAAATACAATCGTTCAATCCAATGTCACCAGCATTATTATGCCTTTTGTTATAAATTCTAATGTTTTTTTTTTGTTGGAAATTCGTGTGAGTTAAATATCAACTGCAATTCTATTAGGAGTTTATTGTCATAATATAGTAATTAAATGTTGTATTACATACAAAATACAATACGTCTTTATCTGGTTATGAAATTTAACTCCCGTGTTTAATTTTTTTTTTTCAAAAATAAAAACATCAAAAATAAAATAAAATTTACAGCGCACATCTTTCGTTACTTAGAAACCAGAATTTATAACCAATTTCATACAAATCAATTTCATGTGATTATGCGACGAGTTATGTATTTTGAAGCATTTTTGCTAAATGTTTTAACTAGCCCCCTTAAATAAATTACCCCTAACATAATTTCTATATGTTCTTGTTCTGTTTGTTACATTGCTGTTTTCGTAGTTACTTTTTTTCTTAACTACTACAGAGGTTGGTTTTTTCTTTGATTTTCATAATTTTTTCTTTAGTTTATAACTGATGTATTCATTATATTTAATATTTACTTGGTTAAGTTTTGAAAAGCTTCCACAATCCCAGGCTGTATTATTAATTTACTGTAATTTAATGTGCCACTTTTTAAATTGTTTAATTTTTTATGATTTGGTAGGATTGAGATAATATTTCTTGTTTTATTTTCAATTTGATTCGATGAGATTGTGGTGGACATCAACAATATTATTAATGTGATGATGGATACATTTCACTTGTTTACCCTTTATATCTGTGATTAAATAACTAGCAACAATAGCAACAACAACTACATTTGCAAGATTATTACTTGCTTTAATTGCGCTTTTCACCGCCGCGTATATTTGTAAGCATTCCACCACCAGCACTTTCACTACTGGCGGCAGAGCCATCACTACTACAAACTACATTTGTCTTTTCTGCATTTTTACTAGCATTAAGTTTATTCTCACTGCATGCGGCCGCGTAGTCCTCCTCGTCCTCCTTGAGCATATACTCAAGCAGCAGCTCGTACTCGACTCATCCTTCATTTTGGAAATCAGCAGCTGGGGATTCTACCTTAATCACTCCCAGTTGTTGTAACTCCTCTCGAGTGGCCGGCTGTGCTGTAGTTCGTAATTGCGGTTGTAGTGTATGTCCGTTGCTTTGCAACGATGCCGGATGTATGCGTCCTATGACCACACCACCCATCGTTACTAAATTACCATCGGCTGTAACCGTTCCACCAACCAATTGCGCATTAATACTGCTCAATTGAACGTTTGACAATTCGCCAATAGATGTTACATTAAAATGCTCAATTGCATTGGACGGAGGAGCGGCTGTTGAAGTTATGATAGTATTTCCATTGTTTTGATTATTTGTATGGGTATGTTGTTGCTGGTGGTGTTGTTGTTGTTGATGATGATTGGCAGCAGCAGCGGCTACTGCAGCTGCTGTTGTTACTGGTGCGTGTATGGTAGTTGCGATCACATTACGATGATGATTCGCAGGCCGTTGATGACTGCCCGCGATCACCATTTCCTCTAGTCATCCTTCATCTTCCTCAGTTTTTATCTTAACTGGAACGTACACCTTATCCATAACATGTATCTTTATGTGGTTATTAAGAGTACTTGATTGACGGAACTGCTTTTTACAAACGGCACATTCGAAGGGTTTTTCACCTATATAAAAATGAAATTAATAGTAATTCATACATTTATAATCAAGCCTATTATAAAATCCATCACATAGAGAAAATAAGCATAGCTGACTGTAGTATGTACTTTCGTAAACCTCTTCAGCTCATATCACAATTGCTAGTAATCTCTAGAATTCTATGATGGATTATAACGTAGGAATTAATCATTGTATTCAACTTATACACTATTTTACATATTTTTCAAAAATATATATAAAAATGCCTTGAGTACATACCAGTATGTATTTTCACATGATTCGTAAGTGTACTTAATTGTCGAAAATTTTTCGGACAGTAGGTGCAATTAAACGGTTTCTCACCAGTATGAATCTTGAGGTGATTCGTTAGTGTGGACGATTGACGGAAGGTCTTATCACAAACGTTGCATTTGTATGGCTTTTCACCAGTATGTATTTTTACATGATTGGTGAGCGTGCTTAGTTGTCGAAACCGTCGGTCACATACACTACAAAGAAATGGTTTTTCGTGACCTCCACCACTATTACCACTGCCACCAGCTCCTCCACTTGAACTACTTCCAGCGCTATGACCATTAGCCACAACTTCACGACCCGCGGTGAAATGTTGATCTGAAAGTGCTGGACTATGTGCTGCAGTAGCAACCAAATGTGCCAAAGGATGTTGCTGCAAAATAGTAGTTGCACCGCTTCCGCCATTTGCCGTTTGCTGTTGTTCGGCAGCAGCTGCTTGGGCAGCAGCCGCTTGAGCCGCAGCCATAGCTGCTGCTTGAGCGGCAGCGTGTGCTTCTGAATTAGCTGCACTCAGGTGCATGTTGAAAGGAAGTGGCATTTCTGTCGTAGCAGTTGTTTGGTGCTGTTGTTGCTGCTGCTGTTGTTGCTGCTGCTGCTGCTGCTGCTGCTGTTGACTTTGCTGATGGTGTGCAGAAGTAGTATTCTCACTATTATTGTTGTTGCTGTTATTATTATTATTATTGGCATTCGGTGCGCCATTATTGGGCGATGATGAAACTATAACGATCTCACAATTTCCCATAGCTGCCGAAGCTGCATGAGCATGTTGTAAATTTTTAATATGCATTGTTGCCACGAAGTTGTTGGTGTTGATGCTCAAACGGTTGGTATTGTCTAATATATTTTAACTAAGTAAACTTGTTTGTTTGGGGACGAGCATTTACTGGCTTGCTTATTTTATATGTCACAGGTAAGTTATAAATATTCGGTTTACCCTTGTTTTGAACTGAATATCCTTATTATACCATAGTGGAAGCAAACTATTAGATGCAAAGAGTGGATATGGATACTCAATCTGCAATTGAAACAAATATAAGAGCATTAGTAACTAATACGTCTGTGTGTAACGATTTATGTAGTATGAAGTACATTGAATAGAGTGACAACGTTGAAGGTAAATCTTTTTCTAGTTGATATGGCTGATCTGCTACACTCAAATATATAAATGGCTGTGTTAAGCTCAAACCTTGCGAAATTTAAAAATCTATTTTAAAAACACCATAAACATTTTGTGGGGCTGCTCACATTTAACAACTACACATTTTACAGCTGTAAAAGAATTACAAGATCTTTTGGACCCGACGGTATTGCCATGAAAATTTTGAAACACCCAGGCCACGAGGGAAAAGCTATCTAGCGGCTCTTTTTAATCAATCCACATATCTGTAAACAGGCGAGTGTAGCTCCCTTAATAAAACCAGAGAAGTCGGGGAGAATCCTCCCGCCATTTGCGAAGTTATTAGATACCATTCATACACTGCAAACCTGCACCTGGCCGATCACCAGCGTGGTTCTCGAACACCGCAATTGACGAACCCTCTTTAAGAACCAACATTTACCGAGACCCTTCCAGTTTCTTCACCGAGGGAAATCGGACCCTGTCTAAATCTACCGCGACTCTGTTTACGCCGTGGAATGCGTACTTGGACAATATCACTCTGGTCCAAACCTGTGGAAGCTAAAAGTTTCTTTGTACATCCGTTAGAAGAGCCTGTTGACAACTCTCAGAGTGATCGTGCTCATTAGGTAGGGCGAAGCACTGTTAACCCTGCTGGGTTAGGGGTTTAGAACATGACCGCGGTAGGCATACCGCTCCTCAGAGGCTACTAATGTGCACAAAGGTGACCTTCAACTCGATGTTGTTGTTGTTGTATTAACAACAAAACCACTCCCCGAAGGTTAAGGGGAGTGTTGTCGAATTGACAGTCATTGGCGGGATATGAATCCAGTACGCTCCGGTACTCCCTTGCGGTACTGGCGACTGTCATGGTAGCCATGATGCCTCTCACATCACATTACCCATATTCTCTTTTTCTTTCGAAAGCAGGGAACACATGACCTAGAAGATTACACTGGCCATAGGAAATCGCTACCGCAACAGTCGGGCAGTGCCAAAAGGGAGAACCGGAACGTACCGGTTTCACATCCGGCCAAGGTTTTGTTGTTAACGCAAGAACAATAGTACACACCCCATAACTTTCGAATAGTCTTTTTGTGGTTTAAGCCACAAACAACCACAAAATATCGCTAAGCTACTGTGAAAGCGAGAGTAGCTGTGAGATACTCTTAGACGACAAGTATCGTAGGCCGTCGTACCGCGAGAACGGGGTCCCCCAATTAAACTTAACAATTTTTAAGGAATGTGTGTAGCCATTTCTTGAACGTAAACATTTAATAGAATGTGGGCACATAACTATTATTCAAGCAAGCCCAACAGATCCACACTCTTGGTACAGAGTTAGATTCAAACCCCGCAAGTAACAAGAGGTAGACGCGGTGTAAGGCATTTTTTCCGAGGATAACATTTTCAAGTGGGGACGTTATGAATCAATAAACTTTCAATTACTCCTTTTCACATTAAGATTCTAAATAAGTGTATGTTGAGTTGCAATGAAACCACCGGTAAGTTCAATAATGTAATGTAATTTTAGTGCTGTTATCCGTACGCCACGTTGTGGTAAAACATCGAAAACACCAAAACGTGCGAGTGTTTGCGATTTTTTATTATGAGATTTCTTATCTATAGTTGCCTAGACGTCGAAGAAAGTATGTAATACGTTACATATGTACATATGTAGGCTCTTAATTCAGTTTACTTCGAAATGTGATTACAAAGTGAATTCACAAGGTGTATTTTAGGGCGGAGATACTCTAGGAAGACAGCGGTAGAGTATTATAATGACACTAACCTGCGAAGCCCAATATACCATGTGGCTAAAAATATTCCGAATAGGAAAATTAGTATCCAACATTGATTTGAGTTATGACACGATCATTGTGGGTAAGAATTTTACTATTGTGATATTCAAATTATAATGTGGAATGGAATGTCACATACGCGCGGCACGCTGAAGTGGTAGCTTTTTTGCTATCGTTAACGGCAGCGCACTGTGCCCTTAGCCATGTGCAGAGTTGAATAGCAATACCAACTTACCGCTGAAAAGTATGGGGATCGATTGGAACAGTATCACACACAATTATGTTGGTGGGACCCCTAGCGGGGGGTAATCGCTCATAGCTATCACATCAATATTGCCACCATCACGTTTTTGGCGAATTGAAAATCTCATAAAAAAGGAACATATATTCAACAAACCCGATTTGTGAAGCAGTTTTTCCACTTCGGCCGTTGACGTCGTCGCCGCGACCATCACCACTATAGCCGCTCGCCGCACACTGCACATACCCTACATATCGCATATCACACCGACCATACCCCGTTCGCGTAATACACGCAGAACACATACAACAGCCGATTAGATTCGTACGTTGCTGTCAATACACCGAACGAACACTTGACTTTTTTTGAGGTTAGGAAGACACTCTCTACCCCATTCATCAACTGAAAAACGCGATCGGTTCCTTAAAGTCATCTGTTATTAACGCAATCTATTTCCTTAAAAAGCCGTTCGACACTTCACTTCTTAGAAAAATGCAGCATTCTACAAATTTGACCTACCTACCTTTTTGCACAACCTGGCGAGGACATACAGTGAAAATAAGACTCCAATTCCCCCCTTTTATTTCATCTTTCTAGTTTTTCAACTTCCAAAACTCATGCCTGATTCGTGGATATTTTGCTTGAGCACAAATACTAGTTCTTAAACTCCTTTTTTGCTGCCACACTTCATTTATTTAGAAGGTGAAAATTTCAGAAAAATAGCATAACTTTTCTTTCTGTACAAAAAATATGAAGTTACAAAATTTAGTTGGACTTTTTTCTCTTCGTTCAGAGGCACCAGACACACAATTTTATTTGACGTTTGTTTGTTAATAAGGAGGTTGCCACATGAACAGATTTAACTTAACGGAGCTTTCAATATACGTGGTGATTAAATGGTAGAGATGGTAAAATTACTACTGTGATATTCGCGTGGTGTATCTGATGGATAGCATGTGACATAGCTCCTACGGATAATTGATGTACATAACCGAAACCAAATTTGACAACAGATGACGAAAAATCGTTCCAATATACATCAATTATTGGCCCTGTCGGAAAAACAACAAAACAAAATAAAACTTCTACAGCTACTTCAGTTGTCGGTGAAATTGTTCATGACTTTGGCCGTGTGCTTCTGCGTCTTGTTTGGAAAAAGGTCATTTGCTGAAATAACCTACACCCAGCAAAACCTGTCTACCCCATGCACCACTACATATAAAGAAAATGTGTTTACACCACCGCCTACGCATAGTGCCCTTTTACACCAGGCATTTCTTGAATTCAAGTCTGCCGCTACATAGGCGAAGGCGGTGGAAAGAGAGGGGTAGAGTACACTTGAAAGCGTACCGTCAACTCGTTTCAAGTTTTTATTTCTCTTTCGCTGCTCCTTGTGCGCCCATATGTTGTTTCATAATTGCTTTCAAGTAAAATTGACAAGTGTAGAAACGAATAGAAAACACAAAAGAGCGCTAACCAAACTTTCATTATTGATAACGAAAGTGAAGAGTGCAGATTTATGTGGGTTTACATGCGCTAGAAAGGGATAATGTGTGTGTGCAAACACACTGCACTGACACGGCAAGATTTGGCACACTACTTTGCAGAAACTAATTGAGAAAAATAATAATAACGTAAACACAAGTCAGTAGGTCGATTCTGTAACTTTTTTAACGCCAAGTGTTAGCGTTAACTTACCTTAACACCATTTTTAACGCTTCCCTATTCGCTAACTTTTATCCACACGAAAAGTGGTCGAAACGCTTATCACCCGCGCTATTGCGACATGAACGGCGGCGCTGTCAAATGCTGAACTTAAGATTAGTGCAGTTTTTACCCAAATTTCAGCTGCTATACCACATATCGACAGCGACACTGCAAAACCCCGTAAGTCACTATTTTTCCAAAAATAAGGTTCTGAGCCTTTCCCATAGATCGTGATATTTCGCACATTAAAATTCAGTCAAAATCGGGTTACAACTTCCCGTTTCTTTCCAGTGGTGAAATGAAATAACCGTCGCTCATATACATACGTTATAATTATTACAGTTTTTTCCCTCTCCTGAAAACTTTTTGGTTTTGCAGTGTGGCTGTCGATATAACAGTTGACTGTATTTTAGTGTTAAGGAAATCGCTCTTTCGTTGAATTCGCCAATATTCGGCGAATCCCGCTTCAGGCCGGGAGTTTATATGACTTGTCAAATAACCTGCAACTATCTGGTGAGGGCTGGCAGTGCGTGAGTGTGGTTGCAATCGATATGATCGATGGCCGGTGAAAATATTCTTTTTTATCGGTAAACAAATATGTGGCAACTCTTACGCCATTTAGTTAGATTGCCGCTTACGGGTCAATTCTAGAGTGGTAACAATATTCGTTTTACCGGCAAACAAATAACTTGGAAACTTATACACACTTTTGGTATTCTGCCGGCTAATGTGCCATTCATGCTGGAGTTAAAAAGCAGCATTTTACATTTTCGGACATTGGTTTCGAAAAAGCGTTCATGCTGGCGCATTTATCAAATGCACATTTAGCAAGTTCGAAGATTATTTTGAGGTTATGCCACGTGTGAAAAAATGTACAGGTTTTTATTAAATCTTTTATTTAAATCCCTTCACAAACATCAGATTAATTTGTAGATTGATTTATTTTAGCAATAGCACACAACACGCGAGCTAAATTACAAATTTAAAATCCGAGCGAATTTGCAGAATGTTTACGAAAGACAGAGAATGAGAGAACGCCAAGTAAAAACAACCAATATTGCCACTCTTTTGAATTCGAATCGCAATTTTCTTCGAATATTACAGGGTTGATTTCCGCATTTATAATGCTAATGCAAAACAAAAGTTGCTTTTAGTTGCATTTAGGTGTCAAAATTTGTATGGAAAATGTGAAAATAAAAGCTGCTTTTCGGGCTAAATGCTAAAATGCGAGGTAAATGCAAAATGCAGCCTCAGCATGAACAGCCTATTAAATTGCAGTTCATTTTTGTAACCACCAAAATAGGTGGTAGCGTCACGTAACCGAGAAAAATTGAACGCGTTTTGTAAATATTTTTGTGGACAGAAAATAACACAAATTTTATACTAATATACACAAGAATTAATAAACTATATAGGCAATTTTTTTACGAGAAGTTTCGTGCGTGTTTGAATTTTATTCTCTTTTGCGCAGTTTGTTTTTGACAACGTTGCCATACACTCTACAATCGCGCGTTCATGAACAACATTACTGACGGTTACGATAATCTTCAAGGAGGTTGGTGATATACATAACTGTTGTATATCGCGCCATATAAATACATAATCTTCTAGGTACAAAATTTCCGTAAACATTCAACAAATTTGTTAGGACTTTCAATTTGTAATTTAGCGAGTGTGTTGTGTGATATTGTTAAAATAAATCAATCTACAAGTTAATCTGATGTTTGTGAACGGATTTCAATAAAAGATTTAATAAAAAGGTGTACATTTTTTCACACGTGGCATAACCTCTAAAAAATGTTCGAACTTGCTAAATGCGCCAGCATGAACGCTTTTTCGAAACCAATGTCCGAAAATGCAAAATGCTGCATTTTAATTTCAGCATGAACATCATATTACACGAATATACATCTGCGTCTGCTACTAAAATAAAACGGTCATCTGCAATTGCGATTATTTCGTTCAAACCATGGTTCAAGGTTTACAATAGTTGCTTTCCAGTTTGCTGACCTGGGTCGGGTCATGGTCATAATATAACAGGAACGATGCGGGTCAGCTGCATGAGAGTTGTTTTTGTAAATAAGTGTGTATACATATGCATGTTTGTGCCACTAAGCAAATAAGGGTTGGCTGTCAAAAAATCTACTACAAAAAAAATCTACTACTACGGATCAGAAACTGACCCAGAAAAATATCAAGATCACAGCGTTGTTGTTGCATTTACATGCAAAATTTTATACAGGTCTGGGTTTGTGTTTAACTGGAACACGCCAAATGGTTCAAACCCTCGTTTATTTACCCTCTTTGCGTTTTGTACTTTCCTCTCACTTTAGCATTAGCACATTCTCTCATTCATCGCCATTCGTAAACTTGTATCATTTTTATTCTGATTATCAATTTGTAATTTAAGGGTTATACACAAAAGTGTCATGCACCGAAGCACCATGGACCAGGTTCTTCTCAAATTGGGAGCGTAATTCGTGATCGAACCTGAGTAATTTTTTGGTTTTTTACAATTCTTCTACAAAATAATAAAAGTGTTTGATCTCTGGAGCTGGATCCGCATTGCTGAGACCGAAGATTATTGGTTTTAGCATTCGGTGGTGGTCGTAAAAGATTACCAAGAAACCAATGACTCGAACTTTTGGTAATTGTTTATGTTTCGATATAGACGCACTTGGGATCCAGTAACAAGAACATGCCTCCAACAATTATGAGTAGTTTGCGAGATATTTGCAAAAAAAAGTTCGAGCAGAAATACTGGGGTTCGCGTTGCCGGCGTTGGAACGGCTGAGGGCTAATTTTTTGAAGCGCGGCCGCTTACGCTGAAAGTTGTTCTCAACATAAATACCATAGATCACACTAAAGACCTCGCCCCTGCGGGTTAGGGGTTTGGAATATGGCCGGGGTAGGCATACCGGTTGTAAGAGGCGACTAATATGCACAAAGGTGGTTAATCTAGCCTCCCACCTTTCATAACCCATCTTCTCTTTCCTTTCGGAAGGAGGGATGACATGGCCTAAAAGGTTGCACTGGTCGTACCGAATCACTACCGCAACGTACCGGAATCATATCCGGCCAAGAACTAACATTTCCCAAATATTCGAAATTTCAAAATGCTTAGTTTGACTTTAGCATGAACATCACATTACATTGACTTTTTTCTTTTATTTGAGCCGTCTGGCAAAGCTATCAGGTAGGTGAAACCGCAGCCAAGTTTGTGATGTTTTTAGTCTACAGCTGATCGAGGAATATTTCGTATTGAAAATAGATATTGCATACAGATTTTCCATAAAATTGTAACCATTTTTATTTTAAGGTAGGCTTTGCTTGAACTAAGAGGCACTAATTATATATTACAATTTTTTATATATGTATGTTTGGTAATACTTTCCATCGAACGTCAAGTGTTAATACACGTCCAAAAGAGGTTTCAAAAGACGCGTCTTGACCTCCGTAAAAGTAACCTGGAGGGGGAAACCCGATATTTTGTTTCAGTGAAAAGTTATTAGTGAAAAACCGAAAATCCCCAATTGGGGCGTGATCCATGGTATTTATGTGCAGAACACCTTTCCGCATTGGCGGCCTTCGGACGCGCTTCACAAAATAACCCTGGGCTACGCCATTCCAACTCTGGGTGGTTGCCCTGAACGGTGGCAACACGCCAACCGTTCCCACACTTTTCTCACAGTGTAATTTGTGATTACAACAACAACATGAAATGGCAGAAAAATTGTTAACTTTAACTGCAAATATCTCGCAAAATTCTAAAAATATCGGATTTCCCCCTCCAGATTATTCTTACGGTGGTGAAGACGCGTCGTTTAACACCTCTACCTAGATTTTTGGACGTGTATTTACACATGACGTTGGATGGAAAGTTTTACCGTGTGTTTATATTTTAGGTAAATAATATCCAAAATACATTAATGTCTTGAGCTGGAGGTATGTTAAGAAAATTTATAAAATTGAGCAAACTTTGGACGTGTTATTTTGTTGATCCTCACTATGTTGATTTTGTGCGGGATACTTATCTTCCACTGTATATCTTGGAGGTTCATCTGAAATATGTATTATTAATAGTAGTTTTTATTCACACAACACATATACAAATTTTCATAATTATTATACCTTGGACAGCTACCGATTTTTCGTTTCGGCAGGATATTCCACGGATATCATTAAAAAACTGCCGCACCTTCCCCTTTTCTTTTTCAGTTTCCTGTGAAATTTGTTGTGTTATTTGCCTTCCTTGTTGCTGCATGCTGTTGATCTCGTCTTGAAATGCCTTTTTCCCACGTTCGACTACATCGTCAAATTCGTTGTTATACATGTTCGGACTTTCGAATGGATTACCAGTGGAATTTTGGGTTGAATTAACTGATGCTGTCGTGCGTTCATCATATTCGCCGATGGTAGTGTTGGTTTTCGGTCCACCTTCCTTAGATCCGGCTTCTGAAGTATATGACGCGGCATCATCCTCTGCAGGTGGTGGCTTTAGATTTTTACCATGAAATATTGTATTTATGTTTTCTTTAGCACCCTGCACTTCATTGGCAATTTTTGCGGCGACTGTGTCTACAGCATCTTTAGTACCGTCAGACATTTTAATGAAGACATTACCGACAGCGTTCTTAGCATCAGTCGCTGCTTTTATGGCACTACTTCCTATACCCTCTATGGTGGCTTTGGTATCATTTGTGAGATGCTTGGCATTTTCTTCCACCGTCGTGACTGCATCATGCGCACCTGAAGCAGCACGCTTAGAAATTGTTGCTACAGAATCCCTGACGTCAATGGCAGCATTTTCCAATTTGTGGGTCAAAGTATTAGCTGAATTCTCAGCATTTGATTTTAAATCCTTAAGTTTTGTCTCTGCAACTACGCTAATGTTTTCAGCTTTTGTGGATAAATCATCCTTTAGTACGGAAACACTTTCTTCTACTTGTTTCTTTTTTGTGGACAACCCTTCTATGATATCTGTTTCCACAGAATCAAATATTTCTGTTGTGGCTTTAGCTTTATGCATTGCCGCGTTTTCTATTTCTCTGGTCATTTTATCAATTGTGTTCTTAGTTTCAGATTTCACGTCGGCTTTTGCGTTTTTAACATCTTCTATGGTAAGGTTTGCTAATGTTTTGCTTGCGCTGTCAACTTTATCAGTCAAGATATAATCTGCGTTTTCGTTCTGTGATTTAATATCTGTATGCAACGTCTTCAAATCGTCATTGATAGGCCTGGACTTTGCAGATGTATCCCCATCCTTTATTTCTGAGGTGCTTTCAGCGGTGTTCCTTCCTTGAAACGACTCTACAAAGCTTTTGGCTTCTGAATTAACCTTTTCAGTGGCGACTTTTCCATTTGTTGATTTGTGCGTATTATTAATATTGTTATGCACGTCGTCCGATTTTCTTTTACTGTTTTCAACATGTTCCTCCGAAGAATCGGCATTACTCTCAGCATCTTCCATATCGAACGAGTCAGCTTTAACATTGTCTGTCACATCCACGCCATTGTTTATGAAACGAATCTCATTTACAACTACTGTACTATCCATTGGGTCGGTAGTGGTATTGATTTCTACCAAAAGGTGCTCGTCTTCCTCAAATGGTAGTGTAGCAAGCCCTTGAACAGTTGAAAAAAAAAAAAATTGAGTACAAAAAAGAAGTAAGAAAAGTTCCTACACAAGGTTTTAAAGTAACCATTCTATTTTTTTTAAAGTAACCATTCTATTATTTGAGATATTGATAACTACCAGAAAGTCGAAGTAAATGAGACGTTCCAGAATGTTTCCGGGTTTATTCGTCAAAGAGTTTTAATGTCAGCCTTGCGGCCATGGGTGTACGTAGGTGGTTTTATTCTGCTGACAAAGTCAGGTGACGAAGGTAACATTAGTCGAACCGTCATTATCCATTTACAAAGACACAGTTCGCTCAGCCCATAGTTATATAATCTGTCACTTGTTGTTGCTAAAACTGCTTCCCTCTCTCTATTGGGAACGATCACGGTGATCGTTTTGAATGTGGATAACCCTTTCAATATCCATGTATGTATTTCAGGGGGTTGGATGTCGGTGACGGGGTCCACATATCTAGATCTGTGGTGAAATTCACTAAGTTTGATAACGAAATTCGCAATAGAACGTATATATATCTAACGATGACTATTACAATTTCGACATCAATATCGGCTTTTGCGTATTGTGTCGCTAAATAAACAATACATAATTTGAGATTGTTACGGAAAACTTTAATGTTTTTGTATTGATAATAGCATTACAAAATAAATGGAATTTGAGTACTTGACGTACAGGATGGCGAATCTATAACCCTATTCGTTATAGCTTAGTTAGATAATAGCACAGTCATTAGTTAAATTCTAGACAAATAGCATCGTTATAAGTTAGTGAATTTCACCACTGACCGAACGACTTAACGGTTGAGTGAGGTGTTGCCGGGTCGTTCCTATGTCCCTTTCCGTGGATCTTCGTCCAACAGATGTCGTTTGGTTTTAGGGCAGTTCAGTAAAAACTGCTTAATTCCACGTGTTCTCCGACAAACATAATTTTTGGGAGACTAGTCGTTCTGGTGTTCAAATATGCGCGACAAAAATGCACGAACAAAATGATGAGCAACTTGATGTTTGGCCCGTTAAAGCTCGCTAATTTTTAGGTTCCCCTGCAATATTTTTGGTAGCTGATGCAAAATTTTAGCAATAGATACCACAGGAATTTTGGCAGTTTCTTACCCACCAACCTACTGACTAGACTCATCTAACCATAATCCACCCAATAGCACGCTCAGTCTACTTACAGAAGGGGGCTTGATTGGAAGACAGAGGATTCCTCCTACGAGTAGCCTTTATGACTCAAAAATTCTAGAAAAAATATGGTTCAGCTATTCTTACTTACCCGAACCTTGATTTAGAGGTGATATAATACATATTAAGTCAACATACCATTTATAGGTAGATCATCTTTCTGTTCGGCTTCAGATATATTTTCCAAACTATCGATAAGTTCTGGTGACGTCATTTCAATCTGATCATGATCCATGGCCGCTTCGTAGGAATAATTCCGTAAAGGAGTTGTTTTTTTTATAGTCGTTGGGGTGCTCGAAGTTGTGCCGCTCTCAGGATATGGAGTGTGTGGACGTAGGTGCTTATCAATTGTTGGAGAAGCTTTATTGCTAATTGTTGGAGAAGCTTTATTGCTAATTGTTGGAGAAGTCTTATTGCTCATTGTTACTGGGGGTGGGGTGGAGAGTTTAACTGATTTGCTTGATTTCTCTGATTCGGCAGATGAATTTAATTCTCTGTGCTTTCCAGTAGAGGTCGCAGCTGTAGCATGATTCGCTTCATCATCTTTGTTATCTGTTTTAATAATTTTGTTATTCACATTAAAGTGTTGTTCTTCTTTTTGCTGAGCCCCAACCTCTTTCTTTTGAGCAGAACCGTGAACGCGTACGTGTGTTTCTTTTATTTCTGCTGCAGTGTCTCCAATAATTTTCCCACCATTCGTTTTCTCCGCCTCTAGTTCAGGTGTGATTTCCCTTACACCATTCGTCAACACATTACTATTTATATCCGATAACTTTGTTATTTCTGCTGTTTCATGTGTCTCACTATCTTTGCTCTCAAATCTTGTTCCACTATGTCCTGTACTGCGACTTCTATCCTCCGAACCATTCATAAAATTGGATGGCATAATAAAAGTCTGACTTGCGTAACGATGTGGTTCAGTGGTTGATGCACCAGTCGCTGAAATGGTTGAGGAACGCGGTATACCGTGAACCAAAATGTGCTGATTGCCTACAGCAACATCAAGTAATCTCAAGTTTTTGAATTTGGATATCTCACGAAACGTTTTCAGATGATGACCACTTTCAGAGAATGTAGTGTAAAATTTATTAGCTTTTGTAAGAACAGTGTAGAATGAGAACCCTTTTAATAGTTTCCAAATTGGACCATTTTCTTCACTATCATAATCGTAAAATCGTTGAAATAATAATGTTTTCGTACGTAGAGATTCAATGCTGCGATATATACTTCCTGCATTCGTAACAATATATATTTCATTTGTTTTTGAAACATGCATAAAAACTATTTGTTCTGTAGGTGCAAGATTTTGTTGCAGCTCGGTAAATTGTGAAAAGACAAACTCGTTAAGAACACCTGTAAGGTAAAGTTTGCCGGTTGTGGTAAGTACCAGCGTCGACTCCGGACCACATACAAAGTGTTGTACTGGTGCATCTAGTTTTATTTCATAAGGGCTTTGAATTGTTTTATCGTTCGACAAACCCAGCTGATAATTCTGATTAGAACCCCATGCAATTAAACGACCGAGGCCTGCAATGAAAAAGCAAATGAGTAGTACACACATGAGAGGAGCACGGGGATGCAAGGAAGGAAGCCGATTCAATTTATCGTTTCTATCGGTTTATATAAAATATAACATCTTGTATTTACAAGGGCATTGGGCTGGGTCGGCAAACTAGGGTCAACAATCAAGGGCCCTATTAGATCCGACCGTTCCCACAAAAGCCCTTTCTTTCGTATCAGAATGACCCGGTTTTTTACCCGACCAAGGGCTGTTAATTTAGTGTAACCAATCTGTCACGTCCCACTCTTAAATTGCCATCCTCGGAGCAATCCCTTGCAGCAGGAGTGATTCATCTTCTCTTGTTACGGGCTGGTATTGAACCCAACCCCGGACCAAGAGACTGGATCTGGGGCGTTTGCTGGAAGAAAATGTATGTTAAACGGTTGCATTCTGTTCAATGCTTCAAGAGCTGGCTCCATAGATCCGGATGCTCAGGGCTTAATCCTAAGACAATGTTGTACACACCTTAGGGCGTCCCGCGTTACACACCCGGTACGCTTCGGTACTCCCTTGCGGTACTGCCCGACTGTCGTGGAAGCGATTTGGTATGACCACTGGAACCTTTTAGGTCATGTCATCCCTCCTTCCGAAAGAAGAGATGGGTAATGAGAGGTGAGAGGCATCATATCCGTAGATCAACCATTGGGTTGCACATCATTACCTTGTGCATATTAGTCGCCTCTTACGACCGGTATGCCTACCGCGGGCATATTCTAAACCCCTACCCGCAGGGGTCCGCAAGGTCATCGATTTAGCCTCAGGTCGCTTCATTCCTGCTGGAAGAACCCCGGAAATTCGTCGAAGCAACGCCCATATCAAAAGAACGTGATCAAGTGAGACTCACTAATCCTGCAGATTCCAGAATTAAAGATCTTAATTAGGTAATTTAGGAACAAGAAATCGAGAACACGAAGAAACAAACAAGGGGTGCAGCAAGATGTTGTCTTATCCCCCTTTTGTTTAATTTCTATATTTCGAGGCTTTCTCCGCCACCAGAGGGCGCCTTCATCGTTTTCTATGCTGACGACTGCACAATAATGGCTTCGGGCAAGGACCCCTCCATTGACGCACTGTGTAAAAGACCCAACAGTTACCCCTGGACCTTTCCAAGTTTTTCACCGATAAGGAATTAGTCAACTTGGGTGCTTTCGGAAGCACACTCTTTGAGAGAATTTCTCTGAATAGTTTGTTCCTTCGTAGGAGGAGCATGGCGTTATACGCCGCTATACACTTCTTCCTGAAAGTGAACCTGAACCTTTGATGCCCACCATTTTGTAGATGTAAAAGACCAAATCGCAAACTTGACACTCTAAACGTTTAACACATGCGACTCCCGCCGAAAAATAATTCCATATGAGTTATTTAGGTCGCTCACACCCATATGCAAGCAGTGACGATATTCAAGTAAGGCAGGGATGAAATATCGTGGATACCTTAGGTGGGAGCTCCCTAGAACGACTTGAATCACTGAGTATCACAACAAGGGTGATATGTTACATGTCAAAAGGCACTTCAAGACGGTGTCTTACAGGCACTTCAATATGGTGTCGTACCCGACAAAGATGACTATTGCACTATACCTAAGATACCACACTTGCCATTACACTATGACTTCAATCCTAATCGATTATGAGCCAACAATCAACTATTGCTCAAAGTAATACCACAAAAAGGTCAAGCGTAAAATCTAAGTTTTAGTAAAGCTCTAGTAAAGTTTAGCTGTTTACATTAGTCAACTTTGGAAGTAAATCCAGTTGCACGAGAGGTTGATTCAAAGTTGGCTGCTCACCAATTTATTGTGTGCAATTTTGCATGACCCGTTTACACTATGCAAATTGCATGAATCAACAAGAAGTTGACTGCCAAATTGACTAATGTAAACACCTTTTAATGCTTACTGGTCATTAAAACAAAATGCTCATTGCCGGCCAATACAGTCGTATAATACTCTGCCTCTTCATTTTTAATTAAACAATTGTCCAGCTCGTCAATACGAAAAGGTTTGCGTATAACTTCAAATTGCTCATCCGCTACGGTGGTCGTGGTGAAATTGTGGGATACATTGGTTCCAGATGGAAATATGCTACGGCCACTAAAGAATACCTCATTTGAATCTGTAGAAAGTAATAAATACAAATTAACTGATTTAAATATAAACATTCTTAAATTTGAGCTTACGAGCTAGCATTATGGACCAATCATTTCCAAAAGCCATGTCAACTATTTTCAAACCCAATGTTTTCAATGATTTGACGCAAGTGGGTTTTGTAATTATCTCGCCATGATTTGTCTTGTTGTTCTTCTCATTATCATGGCCGTTGAGATTGGAATGATTACCAATACCCAGCTGGCCATGATTATTTTCTCCCCAAACAAATAGTCGCCCGCTTTCTGTAAACGAAAAAATATATTAATTAATGCGATAGGTTAAATGCAACTCAATTGTGCTAAATTGCTTTTTGATCTATATAAAGGTGAAAATATGTACCCCAGCAGGCGCGTATTCAGGGGGGGGGGCTTCGGGGGTTCAAAAGAAATTCGGGCAAAACTATCAGACTTGCTCTGCATAAGATCAACTTAGCATCTCAACTACATAGCATGTTAACAATAGCAAGAGTGATTCGAACTCAACTCTGTTGAAATTCAAATTAACCGCGGGCAAAAATGGTAAAAATTAGTGTCTCTCGTTATTGTAGTCACGGTTGCCACAAGCTTAACCAAAAAAATGACCAAGAATTTACAAAAAATTACCAAAAATTACCAAGCAGTATTGAGTTATCAGAGAAAGTAACAATTAAATTGTACTTATACTTGTGAGGTGATAATAAAAAGTGACGCTAATTTGGCAAAAAAGGATTGAAAAAGTTTAAAAGAAAACCCGGTATACTGTTGAAAAGAAAATGCTTAAGAAATATTTTCAAGTATTTCTTGACTATGAAATTGTCATAAATAGCCAAGAAATTTTGACGTTCCGTTTTGCATTTTGAATAATTGCAATTTTCCGCTTTTTATATGAATTTCAATGTTATTTCATTATATTTTTTGTTTTTATTTTTCCGAAGCTTTCAGTTTTTCTTCAAGAAATGAAGCGACAACTATTTACTTCTTGCCAAAGCCTGAAGAAATCCTACACAAAATTTCAACACCAACAATAAAAAATATTGTTTTGTACACGGCTAAAAGATTTAGCCTAGCTTTAAAACTTTTTGGGGCTACATATATACCTACACCAGTATGTTTGCTTTCAAAGTGTTGTTTGGAATTTCCAGTAAGATTAACTTCCTTTGACTAATTTCATTATTTTTGTATGAAAGAATGTGTAAAAACACAATAAAAATACTGCAACTCGAAAAATTTTCATAAAAATTTCTAACTTTGTAGTCAAAATGTTTAAATTTTTTCGAGTTTGCAGTTTTGTGGCCCGTTCAATTAAAGTGAACAAAGATAGCAATCTTAAGCCGCTAGAAGAATTACTCGATTTTTAGCAATTTTTTTTCTAGCCAAGTGCATTATCTTCCATACAAATTTATAAGCGTAATATTTTTATATTGAAGAAAATGCTCTTGGTCGGCTTTTGACAATTGAACGAGCTACAAAACTGCATACTCGAAAATAATAAAATTTTACCTGAAAGTTAGAAGTTTTGATTTCTAAAATTTTAATGAATTTTCCACAAACTTTTTAACTTTGATTTACAGAATTTTCATTATGTATTTACACATACATTCTATCATACAAAAATAATGAAATTAGTCTAAAGGAGTTAATTTTACTGGAAATTCCAAAAAAACCCTTTGAACGCAGACATACTGGTTTAGGTGTATGACCAAACTTGGTTTAGAATTAAATTTACACCGCTCGTCATAGAAATGAGCCTAATATAAATTATTTAAATTTTATACCGAAAATGTTGTTAACAATTTTTTATGTTTTTTTTTAAATGTTAGGACTCGAACCGACGTGCCCCAAATCAGTGCGCAATGCTCTACCTACTGAGCTACGGCGCACTCATAAATTGTGCGAAAAGTACCATATTCCCTGGGTATACGACTTTTGTTGGATTTTTGTTTATCCGGGTTAAGTTTTAAATCTAAACCGCAAAAAATTGAGAAAGGTTTGGAATTTATTACCAAAAAGTTTTAAAAATTGTGTAAACCAATGAATGGTTTAAAATTTAGGGTCAAATTTTTAGCCGTGTAGAAAGAGGAAAATTTCAAATAAATAAAAGTATAAATATGTAATATGTGAAAATATAAATATGTGTGTATTTACAGGTAATTCTTATTTACTGACACTTTGGCCAAGTTTGAAATCATTGATAAATATTAAAAAAAATAATAATTAATGAATAAAAAAAAGAAAAAACAAAAATAATAAACTGTCCCCGATCCTGGGTTCGAACCTGCACCGCTCACGTTGTACCCCGAGGCACTTACTATCTGTGCTATTGCACCATTTATTTGAGCGCTGTCAAATGCTGTACTTCAGATCTATGCATATCTGTTTTTACCACACATCAATGGCGAACTTTTTGTGGTCAAATTTCATAATTATTTTTATTCAAAGTGTTTCCAGCGACACTTCATAAAAATAATACGATATAATATGAATAAAAAAACGACTCAAATAAAAAATTTATTACTATTAATTATTCAGAAAAAAATTTAGTGACGAGTGAAATGAAGATTTATGAAGATTTTTTGGGTTATTTCTGTATAAATTTAGACTCATTGGGATTATTTTGGGGCCTCTACGATATTGCTATAAGGATGATTCCAAGACTTTTTCAAGGTCATATTGGAATTATTTCGAGATCATTTTGGGTAAGGCTGACTCAGTATCTGGTGCTGAAGTTGACTGATAATAGACAACAGATTAAAAATTTGAAATAAAAAAATAAATAAAATAACCCGATAAGTCCGGAAAATAATAACGAATCCAGCCGGGGAAATCCTTCAATACAATACCAAAAATGTGCACTGCTAGGCGAGGTCATCCTGCTAGGTTTAATTTCGTTCTTAGTTGAAGTGTGAATGAACCATTTAAATAAAATATTTGTTGATACGGACATTGCTCCTGAAAACACAAGCGCGCATGCATATACACGGTTACAAGTTTGAGCATAAATTTGATTTTTTTGGACTACATATGTACATATTTATATCACCAACACAAATTTAATTTAACATTTAGGCTATTATAGTTTCAAAAAAATGGGTGTGATGAAAAGTAGAAATGTGTCGACAATGAAATATAAAAAGATGAGATCAGTTGTCAGCAGAATATCAAATAATGAACTCTTTTGCGAATAACTATTCACTGATTGCAGTAATTTTTTTAATTCTATGGCACTTAAAAACTATGAATCCATTCAGACTTCTTACTATCTGAATTGAAGTGAAAGTTCAAATTAAACCGATTGATGGTTTAAAATGTAAGCCCAAATTTTTAACACTGTACATACGTCTTATTATCGTCTTATTTTTTTCATATAAATGTGTACAACTCGGGGTCAAAACCACACGAATATCGCATGTTAAATGCAATTTATGAACTTACTTTAGTATGTATTTATAGACTTTCACTTTCTGAACTCTAGCTACATACATTAACCTCAAACACTTATGCTATTTGACAAAATAATATTAACCAACTAAGGAGCCTTATACGATTCCAACCACACTCACGATATGGGCTAAGAAGTGTTACCCATTCTTCAGTAATAAATCAATGTAAAAATCCCCGAAAATAAAGCTAAAATTTTCTTAAATATCAATTTTGATTCTAAAATATTATAAAGTTGAATAATAACCA